>VWYP01023447.1:0-128217 GCA_013400435.1 Pycnonotus jocosus
TAGGTGACTTATAGTATTTATTTTTATTCTCACATTTATTCTAGACTCTCCTAATATTTATACAAACTACTTTTATTACCTCTGTTAGTACTTAAAGTCCTTTTTGGCTGTTTGATATTTTTGGGGGGTTTTGCCAAGACATATAATTAGGTCAGTTTTGTCTCCATCTCTGAGAGCAACATATAAAAAGTTGTTACTTCCAGCTTGTACCTTGCTTGCTTCCTTAGGAGTCCCATATTTGATAGGCCACCTTTTGAGGAAGTGCTGTCATGGTCACAGCATGAGATGGAAACTGTTTTATTTGAGGTAGACCAGTGGTAGAATTTATCTTAATTGACTTCAGTTTATAAACCAAAACATTGATGACCTTTGATTCCTAACAGTATTTTCTTTCTCATGCTTTGTCTTCCCCCCTCAGTGGCTTGTGAGGCTGGATGGCAAGGGGTTGGCTGAGCCAGCTACTCAGTCTGACTTCTTTATGGGTCTGTCTTTCTGAATTCCCGTGTTAAATTACAGCTGTAACAGGAGAGGGAGTATTACTTCACTTCATTGTTTAATACTGTTATGGTGGAAAACATGAGTTTTATAGGCAATTTACAAGCTAGCTGTAGACCTTTTCATAACAAAGAGTATCTGTATAACAATTACTTTTATAGCGTTTAAGGTGTGTGCTTCTGTGTTTATTTTATAGGTACTCCATAAGAGAGCTTAGTATGGTGTTCATTAACAAAGCAGGGGGTGTAACATATCATGCAGAACATACTGTGGTACTCCCCCAGTCTCAGTAAGCTTGCTTATCTGTGCTCACAATTTTTTTTTTATTTGGCAGCATCACATGCTGGTTACAATCTGCCTTTTTTATATCAGTGTAATCATCAGACTAATAAGTAGAAAAAAGGACACAACTCTTCTTTCATTGTCCTGTTACCTGCTTTTACAAATTTCATTTAAAAAAACCCCATAGTCACAGCTGAATAAGTACATCCAAATAAGCTAAGAAGTGTTACTTACTATAGAATTCTTACTACAGTGTCCTTACTATAGAATAAGGCATATGTAGACAAATATTAGAAAGTAAAATGGAGGTTACATTTGCTTCCCAGTCTGCTTTGCTTTTTTTTTTCTCTTGGAGTGAGAAACAGAAAAATGGAAGTTGTATGTCATCTTGTAAAGTGAGGAGACATGGATGTGCACATTGAAAATGTACATGCTTAGCCTAAAGCAAGCCTTGATATGAATATGATATGGTTATTACAGCTTGATGAATGTTAGTTACGAGTAACAGCTTTCTCCTTTGTCTGACATCTTTAGGCTGAACTGGGTTTCATCTCTGTTCAATGCTGCTCTGGTAAGCCCACAGTGTGGTAGTATTCTGCAGTGCCACTGGCTCATTAGAAAACCTCAATAAAATATAAGCTTCCACTTCTTACTTAATTTGTTCTTTCAGGAAGAGAAGGAAATAATGGGAAAGAATTCTTATTTATGTCCTATTATGTGTAACAAATCTTTAGAAAGATAGCAGCTTTTCTTAGAAATAACTAGGAAAATATCCCAAATGCTGGAAAAACCCATTATGTTCTTTAGGAGGTGAATTGCTTTTTTGGAGCTATAGATAGTTTAAAAAATAGCAAGGTATTAATTTAATTTACGTGGACATCAGAATTTCTTGCATTCTTCTTGCAATAGCCTAATAAGGAAAAAGACAAGAAAAAAATATATGAAAGCGGGGTGATTTCTCATGATCTTTTTCCTTCCTCTGAACAGAGTATAGTGAAGAGATTGTGAGATGCACAAAGCCATCAAGTTTTCAGCTGTTGCTGTTAGAGCGGTGAAAATTCTTGGCCCAAGAGTCTGTTTATATGTTTAAACAGAGAAAGTGATTTCCATTGCAAGGAGATCTAAGTGAGACAGGCAGAGTCAGAGAATAAGAGAGCAAAAGATAATTATCTAAATTATGTTCAGGCTATTATAGAAGACGAATATAGTTAAAATGTAATTAAATATGACAGGCTCACAGGATGCAAGCATAGCTTTGGAATGCTAATCATCAATTACTGCATCTCCTTAGGGGAGTCGGGGAGAACAAGAGAGTTAGAAGTCACGTGGCTGAGGTGAGATGTAGAGTGTTGAGCGCTGTAGGACTGTAACAAGGCTAATTTCTTTTTTAAAATTGAGCTGCTAGCCAAACAACTTGTATGGCTGCATTTCAGCTTGAGGATCCTGGTATAAATCTGAGTAGCCTGCTAGTCCCGGGTCTTCTCTTCGAGATGGAAACCTCAGCTTGACACAGTGATTATTTCTGTTGTTCTGAAAGTGATGTCCAGAACTGCTGCAGACTGAGCCAGCAAATCTAAAACAAATCAACCAGCAAGACAGGGGTCAAAGCATAAAACATATCAACACTGCCTGAATATTTAATAAAGCTAAACCCTGAAAAATATATTTGTTATAGGGTCACTAATAAGCTGTACAGAGACACAAAAAAGTCCAAAAGACAGCAATGTCATTTTATGAGAGAAGTAAATTCTGATAGCTTCTTTATGACTGTGTCCTAGGTAAAGACAGTAAAAGTATTGCCACCAGTTTGAAAGATTTGTTTGTTTGGCATATGGGGAGTAAAGGTGAAGAAGTGCCATCCATTACACAGGGCTATCTTATCCCAGGCTAAAAATGAAGTGCTTTTGATCTGCTTTAATGCTGTTATTCCTGGTATAGAGTGGGTTATGTGTGAATCAATGTGAGAGCAATGTATAAAGTTTGGAGGAAATTTTTGTAAAGACCATCAAAAGTGATTTTGAGAATAGAAAGACAGGCTTGTGTGAGAAAAGTATAAAGTAAGCACATATGCATGGCAGGACTAGATAAATGGCATGACTAAAAAACATTTTAAAAATAGAATTTCTACAGAAAAACTGAAATTATTAAAATAGTACCATCAGAGATAACTAGTAGTAAAAAAGGAAGGTTAAAAATAAACTTGAGGATTACCTATGATGTCTTTAATTGAGGAACACCACTGAAAAATTGTTATGGCTCTATACATTAATAGAATTCTAAGTGAATTTTTTATATCAGCAAAAAATGCAAAAAAGAGGTCAGATATGCCTTGATAATGTTCCGTCAGTAATCTCTTTTCTCATATGGGAATAGTTACGTGCATAAATTATCTCTGCTGCATAATTATGCTGCAGAGATATTGCCTTGCATATATTGACATTCTCAAACGTACTTGTAGCAGTCAAATCCATGCATCTTTCTAGTGACGGTTTGCTGTGCTTATTTCAAAAATGATCCTTTCCAAATCCATTTAGCTTGTTTTCTGTTTTGCTTTTCTTCTTTTTGATAAGAAAATAAAATGAGACACCTAATTTTCCCATTATGCAATCAAGTATTAATTCTCTAGTGGCAATATTTTTGAATTTTAATAACTTTTCTACGAATTGTCTATAATTTTTGACTTTCTTTTTCCAATGGGAAAGGAATAAAATGGACATATACCAAAATAGTAAATATTCTTACAACTGAATTTACTAAAAATGCTATCACACCCTCAAGAGTTTTTTTTATTTTCCATTATATTTTAATATTATTAAGGGAGTAATAATAATCCAATGCTAATAACAGCATTGTAGCAGAAAGTAGGGATTGCAATGCAGTGGGAAGTGAACAAACATAGAACCTTCTTGGAGGAGTTCATCTGGAAGTTTGTCATCAAAACAATCTTCAGAGACATTTTTCTCCATCTCTCTTACTATCTATTGTGCTCTTCAGCTGTATTCCCAAATAGATGCATCAGCTTCCCTGGTATCACATCATAGGACAGACAATGGCATTTATTGCCGTGCTTGGAAGTTCTGCACTGAGCCCTTGCAGTGTTTATTTGATCAGTGATCAGGAATAGTAGAAATAAATACTATTCTATTCTATTCTATTCTATTCTCAAGAATTTTCTTACCACAGAACAAAAACTCTACATTAGTGTCTAGGGAGGAACAGGCTCTTCTTAATAGCTTCTTTAGGATTTTAAACGCTTTCATTTAGTGCAGCTTTAAAATATATTCCAAAACACTAGAAAGCAAACTGCTTTTTACATCATTGTTCTCCTTGCATAAAGTTTGTGTGTGTAAATGTCAAAGCATATGCATAATGCAAACTATGGCAATGCACTGTTATGAGAGCAATGCTGTAATCATCTCTTTGTCCCAGCCTCTCATCTTTGGGCCTTTGTAGTTCAAGGTAACAAGGTCTGTTTGCCCATGGAGGTTGACTGACTGTACTAGAGTAATGTTAGAAGGGATCTCAAGAAAAATAATTCTCCTGTTTAGGAGGGAAGTGTTTAAATCATAACAGTCTTTCAGGTCTTGAAACAATTAACAAAATAATCTAATCCCATTTTATATTTTATTTAGAGTATGAAGAAACAGCCAGAGCTTTAAAATGGAGGTATAGCCACATAAGAGACATAAATAAACCATACCATGAGGTAGATAACTGTCTACCTCTGAGGCCTATCACAAACCACACCTTCCTGTTATCATGAATGACTCTAATTACACCCATTACCTCATGGAGTAAGACCACTAAACTACTTGAAATTAGGACTTGATTGAATTTGTAATCTTCTTTAAGCAAATATAACCAGACAGCAGTGATAAAAGTAATAGCCAACTAAATTAAGCTGAGAAATGCTATACTTGTGACAAAAGGAGTTTTCCCAATAAGGGAAAAATCAAATGTTGGACAAATAGTCAGCAATGAAGCTGTTCATACTGCCAGGCTTTGAGGTAGTCTGCTGGTAGTGAGTGGTGTTCTATTCTAGTTTTGCTTTAGTCCTATTTTTCTTACATGAACACTTCTGATGGTATTCAGAACCCATTTTGGAAAACTATCCAGCTTTTTTCCATAGTAAGTTAATCAAGTTGGAACTAACTTCATTTTATTTCTGAAGCCTTCTGTGACAGAGTCTAGTTTGGCTGAGAAGTTAAATTCTGGAATTTTTTTTTCATGTATTGTGAATATAAATTAATTTAAATTTTAATGTGTTCAAGTACAAAACTAGTGGAAAACTGGTGTCCAACTGAAACCTCTAGTTGCTGGTATTCTTGTTATTTGTTCTGTTTTACTGTGAGCACATTCATGGTGTCCTTTTTCCTGCTGTGTATTAGGCTGCTTGAGCCACTCAGATCAGATGTGTATGACTGAGGTATGGGGTTGTTCCATACACCTCTGAGAGTCCAGCCCTTGCAGAGAAAATGGCTTATTATTCAGTGAGACAGCTCTTTGGGTGTGTTTCGTAAAAGCAAAAGGTTTAATAAATGTAAAATAATTAAAGTTACAGAAACAAAAGATAAAGCCGAGCACGGGTGCCAGAGAAACCTCTAGCACCCTGTGAAGACACCCCAAAAAGCCTTTGAGTTCCTTTGTGCATTTGCTAAAGTACTTAATGTTTCAGGTGGGCTCTTTGGCACTTTGCCACTTTGCCCAATGAAATTGGCTGCAGGCTTTGAAGAAGGCTCCTAAAATCCATTCAGGGTTTCCTGGGTTGGCACTGAGCCAATTGCTGACAGGACACCAAAGAACTTTCTGGGTCCTTTACCTTTATAAAAAATATAAGGGGCAAGTCTTAAACCATTCCCTATATGGAAACACTTGCTCAATGTGGAAAATGCATGCCTACAGTGAGGAACACAGATTGTAGTGGTCCCAATGTACCTCTAGTGTTCTCAGTCTAGCCTGAAAATTATAAACCAGCTCTGCAAGAGTGGTTCTGTGCTCCTCATGCTGCTGTGTCAGGGTGGGGAAATGCTTACAACCTGAACTGCAAGTTCAAATGCTTTTTGACATTTGTAACTTCCTGGAAGGACCTTGGCACACTCAAAGAAAGCTTGGCTCCTCTTGCTCTACTGCTCCACTTAGAGTGTGAAAAGCTGGAGGTTTTAGACGGTTTGGTTTGTTGGTTTTTTTTCCTCGAGTTGTAATTTTATTTAACCAAGCTCTGATGATTGCTCATGAGAAGTTAATAGGAGGAAGTATTTACTTTTATTTATCTGACCTTTTGTTTCTCTAATACAGTCAATATTAGTCAAGGATTTTAGACTTTGATTCAGGCTTTTTTTCTTTGACCATTTTCTTAACTTTCAGCAGCAATATGATTGTTGCCCCTGCATACAAATTATAATGGTATAAGGTATGTATGAAATGGCATAAGCAGAGTTAAGACACATAAAAAAGGAGAAGTAGTGCTGGAAATTCAGGCACCAAAAAGTGTTTCTCCATTTGCCCTGTTAAGTGATAGAACATACTGTCACTTGAATGCATTCTGTATGTTTTATTGCAGGCTTTTGTGACTGTGTTCAATATTTGTATGTTTTTCTGAATTTTCTTTGTAGATCCTGGCAAACAATCACTTTTGATAAACAGCCTGCATCTTTTATCAGAATAGTTGGAACTCGCAACACAGCTAATGAGGTAAGGAACTTCTAAAAAACCTTATGTTCTTCATGATATACAACAGCACAGTTTTTCATGTCTTGCAGTGAAATTGATAAGGCCTTCTTAAATGTATATACTTCATCTTTTTGCTCTGGCAATCTAGCAAAACACTTGAACAGTATTATTATCTGTTCCTTGTTTTGACCTTTCCACACTGCCATCAAGCACTCCTATTTAGTTTGGTTTTAAATTAATCCTTATTTTGATGAACAGTTAAAATACCAGTTTAGTGCACTAGAGAAGAGTGTATGGTCTCTGATATATTTGGGTTTTATCATCCATGTATTATCTTTTTAATTAACTAAAAACAAGAAAAATCCCATTATTCATAAGAAAATCTTATTTGCAAAAGATTAACTTGAAATTAATTTTTGTACCTGGTAAATCAGGTGACTAATAGTGGCCAAACAAAGAGTTTTTTTAATACAGAAAAAATATCCTAGCCCATCAAGTGCAATGTCAATCCCATCTCTGTTTACTTGTGCTTCTCTCTTTTGTAATCATTGTGTATTGTCTCAGATGAAGTCCAGATTTTACTCTTGACTTCAATGAAACAACTTATAATATGTGAATTTAAGAGTATATGTATGTCTTTGTGAGATTAGGACTTTACATGACAACATTATAAGAGGCACCAAAAGCCACTGTTTGTATATATAGACCTGCCTGTCTCTATCCCACACAGGTAGCTCACCATCAAATATTCTGATTATATTTAGCATTTGGGGCTGCTGGTTCTGATGCACTGGGAGCAATGTCCAGTGGCATTGCCTGTGCCCAGCTGTAGCACAAACAAAAGCAAACAAAAGCAGTAGCAGATATCAATATCTCAGCCAACTGCTGGAAAGTAGCTGACCAACCAACAGAGCTGGGAATACACATTTTTATTTTGTGTTTCTGAGCAGTGTCTCCCACCACGTACAGTTCAGCCTTAGTGAGTCCTTAGAATTAGTGTCAGAAGCTGCCTATGGGGTAGTACATGTGTGAAGAAGGCTTCTTCCATTACTGATCCATATTGACAGTCTTGTTTTCTCTCATGCCAGTGTTTGTTAATTCACAACTCTTTGTTAAAAAAGAATGAGATGCATTGCATAAACTTACCAAACCAGGAAACATTGCTTTCAACTTTGAATTCCTAAAGGTAGCTTTAAGCCCTGAAGAGCAATGGCCATTTAGCCATAGTTCAAATTTCAAATTGGTTACTATTTCCAAGGAATTGAATATCCTGTGTAATTATTTGTATAGAGCACTGCATAACTATAGCGAAGATGAGTATGGATAGAGGTTACAGCTATTCATGTAGTGTCTCAGTTGAATTGTAAATTCATTATGTTTTCCTTTGTCTTTTCCTCTTTTGTCTGTAAAAATCTTCATCCACCACTAATTTGGTTATTATTTTTTAAATTATTTCTTCTAACAGCTGTAGAGGAGGAACATTGTCAGTTTGCACGTATTACTAAATTACATATATATATATATATATATGAGAGTCTGTAACATTTTGCCATAGACTTTAATTTTCCAAAGAAAGCAGCAGGATATTTTTCATATTTACAATTTAAATAGTGACAGTGTAACCAAAGTCTGGGTTTGTTCTATAATCTCAGTAGTCTCTTCAGTAAGAATACAAGCAGTGTCCAGAATTATTTGCCCACAGCTGGTTGAAGAGTATGTCAAACCATTTTCATTTTAAATAAAATATACAGCATATTCAGCAGCATATTCTTATCAAGGGGTGTTACTGTAATAGGTACAAAATACTCCTTACTTATTCTACCAATACATACCTTTGAACTTTGAAACACAATCTGAACATCCCAAAGGGAAGAGTTGATTTTTGAAATTTAAAAAAAAAATCCCATAAAAGTGCTCCATTTTGTGAATTCTTTAACCTTTTAAATTCATCTTTTCCTTGCCATGTTTTCCAAGTTTCGAAAGACACAATGTTCACAAATTTTTTGCCCTGGAGTTTGAATAGTTTTTGGTATATTAGAACATGATAGAAATGTAACTTTCTGTTTTGTTGAGCTTACACACGTCCTACTTTTGTAGAGAAAAGAATTATTTTTCCTTGCCATCAATTATTTGTCAAGACAGGTCACCTGATACTTTATGTAAGTTTTCTCTTGTTATTCCTCTCCAGTATTACTGACCTGGAAAGGACACCTAGTTGCTGATGTGAGAGCTTTATCTTACAAATTACTGTGCAAGTGTATTTATACTTGGCCTTCCTGCTTTGTATGTCCGACCTCTCTTAAAATATCCATGAGAAGTAGAACATGATGTGGGTCACAGGATGATCCCGAACTGTCATCTTTTTCTTTTGAGAGAAGAACATTCAAGATTGTTTATTTTAGTGATACTGTTCTGAAATGCTTAATTCTGGTACTGGATGAGGCAGCTGGGCTTGACTGTGCTTCTCAGGCTTAGGCTGCTCTCACACGCTGTATTCTTTATACTCTGCTGAGTATGTTCTGGCAGAGTAACTGAGAATAGTGTTCCAAATTCACAGGCTTGTCAGTATGCCACATGTTTTTACCATTAAGAATTTAATACAAAAGAATCTGTAAAAATGAAAGTTGCAATTTAGGAATTATGTACTTCTGACTTTCTAGACTAGTTTTAGCTAAATTTCAGGGCTATCCACACTACATTTAAAAAAGCTGTATCACTATGCAAAGTGAGGTTTTAAATGAGAAGCACTATTATTGTGGAATACAGCAGAAATACAGAATCTTCTGGCTTAAGACCTCTATCACATTCTGTGCTTCCTTTCAGGGAAAGCAGCATCTTACAGAGGTGCACTGATGAGAGAACGTTCTTTTCTGCAAGGCCATATCCTGAAAAGTGCAGCTGGAAAAATTTCAATAGCTGTTACTTTAAAAAGATGGGAGAGGGATGAGTACGAAAGGGACTTCTCTAGAAGTGCGGATAAATACAAAAATTGGCTTCTCAAGAACTGTAACAGATGGAGAGAATGTATGCCAGTATTGGAGTTAGTTCAGCTTTAGGAAAAAACAGAAGAAATGCAGAGGAAAACCATTTTGTGCACATGTCTATGTGTGGGTGTTGGTGCAGATCTGTAATCTGTTCATATGTGTATATATAAAAGCATAGCAATACATTTTTATGTGAGCATGAGTGTATATATTGAAATATAAGCATGTATTGCAATGTATCTGCATAAAAATCTTACACTGAGGGGCACAAGAAAATATAATGGGGATTAAAAAAAACCAAGCAGTGACTGAAGATTTTTTTAATTCATTTTATGTATGCTGTCAGAATTCGAATTAGCTTGCTACATCCTCAGAAAAGGCCTGGGGCTACTGCAGACATGTCAGTGTAGATGTCTGCTCAATGTTCACTTGAGCAAGGGTGGTCAAAAAGAATAACAGGATTTTAGGTTGTATTGAAGAAAATATAGAAAATATATTATTCTGTAGTCTTGTATGAATATGTAGTATATCCATGTCTCGTTTATGATGTTTGATTTTGCCCATATTAATTTGAAAGGGTCTGGGAAAGGGCAGTTAAGATTATAAGAGATTACCTTTGTTTGTGAGAAGAGCTTTAAAGACAAGCATAATAGAAGATGTCATAAAAGTATACAAAGTTAAGACAATAAGTTTAAAATACAGAATTTAATATTCATCAAGCTTTAGCTTTTAAACAACAATGCATGGGAAAATAGCAAATTTAAAGCAATGTAAGAAAATATTTATGTTTAGTATGTGGCAAAGTTGTGCAATTCATAGCAATAAGAAATCATATGGAAATAGGTTTTGTAACAATTTTAAAGAGTTCCTCCCCCTTCTCCTCCCAGGCTCTTCAAGAACAAGTAGAAGTAAGTAAATAGAAAATATATCGGAAAAAATGCTTAAGCACATGGTCCTCTTACTCTTAAGATACAGTCACCTGTACATTGGTCCTGGGTATTGCTTGAATCATCAGAAAATGATCACTATTTCAAATGGAATATTTCATCTGATGAAGCAGCAGCCACCTTGGATACTCTGAATGCCTTTCTACATACTCCAGGACATGTCTGTAGAGCTGCCATTGCTATTACAGCAGAGGGCAATCTTGAAATAGAATCATGTTGGTAATGATTTAAATTTCCTTTTTAGTGTGCATGAACATTCAGCCTCTTGAGGAAGTGATTAGATCATAAAATGTGTTTAAGACAGTTTATATAATTGTTGTTATTATCCAATAGCATGTAGTAGGTATGCTAGTTGGCAAAGAAAAAAAATTGTTTACAAATATCCCTGTCTGCTTTGGAACCATCTTTCTGATTTTAGTGCCATATGTAAAGGTTGGTATAATTTGAAGGCCTTCTCTTGTTCCAGCGTTGTCCCTGTCTAATGTTTATTGCCCATGAGTAAATGCTTTTGACCTCATGGTGAAACATTTTGTTTTGACTTTGTCACTGATCTGGCCTGCAGACTTCCATGTAGACTTCCATATAGGCTTCATCTTACTTTGATCATGCTTTTGCCAGCATTAAATTGTTTTGCTTTATCTTAACTTTTTATTCTCTCCAGGTGTTTCACTGTGTGCATTTTGAGTGCCCAGCACAAAACAGTACCCACAAGGAAGAGAGTAGTAAGGAAGTAGCAACAACAGAAGTGGGGACTGGTGGACAGTAGCTTGTTTCTCACCCATTGGAGCTGCAAGCACCTGGTTCCCCTCCTGGACCCACCTCGCATCCTCATGTTCACCAACCATAAAGGAGGTTGAAAGGGAGCTTTTGCAGCCCCACTGACATTCTATGAAATTATTCAGAACCTTCTTGTGCTGGCGCCTTTTCTTTGTGAATGAAGGGGACCTTCATGTGCTGCAAGCTGGAAGTATTGAAATGGAAAAGGCTTTTCCCCAAGGACATGAAGAGATTGTTTCACCCTCCTCAATATGTTCAAATCAGGCTGGTCTCCAAGGGGGGAGAAAATAGGTCTTCAATCTTCATCAAGTACCCCATTAACACCCTACCTCTCTAATCTAACCAAGGCAAGGAAAACAGAAGGAAATAAAAGGCAGAGCTGTAGTGGAAATCTAAAACTACTCAACCAGAATGGGAAGCATATGAAATAAGTATTTGTTCCCTGGAGGCTTTTATTAGCAAAAAAAAGTGTTCATGGAATACATCAGTCCAGAATATATTTTATTTTTAAAGTGATTCTTCATCCATATTCCTTTGTAACTAGTAATCTATTTTCTAAATTATTTTGATTCTGTATTCCACTTAGATTTTATTTTTGGCTATAGCAAATGCTGTACAGTAGATTAAGGAAGTATCAGACATGTTTACCTGCTGAGATGCAAATTCTCTCATTCATCAGTGGGATGACAAGAAAAGCATTCATGATATCAACAAACTAATTAATGTATCTATATTAATCTTGACCTTAGTTGACTTTTCAAAGTGCAAAATTGTCATTTCCTACATTCAAAAGGAAGTTTCTAAATCAAACATCCGTCTTCAAGAAAATTGTATTTTTTCACTACTGAAGATGATTATTTAAATTTTGCCTGCCTAAGATAACTTGCAACAGAACATGAAAAATGTTTGGTTTAGAAAAATGGAACTCCATCTGGTCACTGACAAGCAGTTGTTCAAATACCAAAAGAAGAATTTGCAAATAATTTACATTTTTCAAGAAGAGTTGTTTTACAGTCTGGAGCTAAAAATTCAAAGGCTGTGTATGCATTAACATTTCTCACGATCTTCATAAAATGTGATGCTTTTGCACGGTATTGTAAAAGATCTGGTTCTTACTTTAAAGTCACAGAATTCGCTGTCCATCCATATCTGTCTGGATTACATTGCCTGCTACTTTGCTTATTCTGTTTTCACACTGATGATGATGTAGTCTCTTACTCTCCAGATCTGCATGACTTTTAGGAAGATCACCATGTCGGTCTTTCAGTATAGGATAAAGAGATTTTGTATTAAGACCAACGCTGGTGTAATTGGCAAAATTGATTAGGATGCTTGTTCCTCCTCACAAAGTATATTATATTGGAAATGTCAGCTAACCAGTTTTATGAACTTGGAATTTCCTGTGGTGATAAATAACCTTGTCAGAAGAAAACAAAGCTAGTGCAGGATAAATACGGTTTTCCTTTACATAACCATAGTGATAAAATGAGTTATATCAACATAGCAAATTGTATGTTAATTTATCACACTATTTAATTTGAAATAATTTCCCTGTTGGATACTAGTTGTGCTAAACCCAAGAAGAAATATAATCTGTGGTGGCAATGAATCAGAGGATATTTCAAATAAGAAAAGCATCCCTTTTCTGTCAAATAAAATTGATTAGGCTTTATCAATAATATTATAGTATTTTTCATTGCCACATTACAATTTAGCTCTGACATTTGTGTACAGTTCACTCCTTTCACACTGCTGTGTTCTGACTTGTGAATGTCTGTTGGTGAAGATGGATACCCCTGTGCTGTATAAAGCTTGTAATTCTTGTGCCACAGCTGCCTTAGACAGTGCAGAGTTCTGAGACAGGAAACTGCTTGTGCCAGCCACCTCCCAGTCTGCAGGGCTGATTCCCTTATGGCTTAACAGCCTTTGGAGCATGGAAGAATTGAGACCAGCTACTGAGGACACCACTCTCATGTTTAAGTCCAAAAAGTTGGAATTTTCTTCCCTTTAAAAGCAGAAAGCCTTTTCAGTTGCCGTCCATGCTGGAACTACTGAGATGCCTGGAGCATGTCCTGCTTTTGGTACGTAAGTCCTTCATGGCAGTGGTGGTATTTCTTTGCAGTTCCATCAAACAAGTCTGCTTTTCTCAAACTGTGGATAAACAAAGGGCATAACGTCCTCACTGTGTCATACTAGGCACCATTGTAGAGAATGTAAAAAAACTAAAATCAAAAAAGGTGGTGCCATCTGCTCTGAGCCTAGGCTCTCAGAGAAAGAATGGAATTTTTCCATTTGTAATCTTTGATGTGCACAGTTAATTTTTATGATGCAAATAAGTCTTGTAGGCTATAACCTATGGAACATCTGTTTGATCTTGTCCTGTAACTCATTGTGGAACAGAAATGTCTCTTTATTTCCTATGACATTCATTCTCTGCCAAGAATCTGGATGAACATATCTGAGATCCCCAAAGCAAAAACTCTGAGGTCCTACAGAGCCTTCAGTTTCCTACCCCCATAAATCAATAAAAAGAAAAACCAACTTTGCATTGTCCCTTCATGCAGGTGAATAGCAATTTTTAGTATTAGACTTCTTCTCAGTCACAATGGCCTTTCTCAGAGTCTTTATTTTATTTGAAGTTGCTCTGAGAACCTGGCATCAACGTGAGCCCAGTGAGCTCCCAGGCTTTTAAGGCAAGCCCTGCCACAAGCCCTTCACACTTTGAACCTTTACACTCTTTATTTAAAGATAAAATGTTTACAGAAAGCTGAATGCCACTGGATCTTCTAATACTGCCCACCAACAAACATTGCGCTACTACCTGTATTGCCTAGAAGAAGTCTCTTGTCTTAAAACATTGTGTTAGCGATGTATTAGTACTGACAAAGGAGGATACAACACAACTGATTTGTGGTTTTGTGTGAATGTTCTCATTCTTTCTAATTATTGTCTGTATTTTTTGACTCCCAAATTCAGATGTACTTCCTGTATATTATTCTTCTGAAGTTTGTTTTGGGTTTTTTTTTTCTTTTTTATCTTTGCTTTTCCTTTCGGTAAAAGTAGGTTGTGCTGTTATGGCGTAGTATCAGGGTTTATCAAAGTGCTGAAATGCTGAAATTATTCAGAACTGTGTAATCAGTCTTATTCTATTTAGAACATGGTTAGCAGAACTGACCAGGTACTCATTGCTTTCTTATCAGAAACTATAAAATAGACCTGTTGTTAGAGTTCTGCATAATGGAAATAACTATTCTGACAATAGTGAGCCATTGATTCTATTTTGTACTTCAAAGTATCTTTAAATTCCCCAGGCCTCCTTTTCTCAATTTTACTTCCATAGGTTAAATTTGGGCTTAGACTTAACTGATGTGGATCTCAGCAAAGGCCATTCTAAAATCTTTTTATTTAGTTAACTTTTTCCAAACGAAAATAAAAGGTTTTTTATTCACAGAATGTAGGGGAAAATTATTATCTGAGGAAATTAATTTTTGAAGTGAGCAAACATTGTGCAGCTTACTTTTTATCAAGATGCTTTTCAAGCCATTTCCAATCAGCTTTAAAACGAGTTCAAATGGCTGTTAAATGGATTTACAATGAGAGAAGTTAACGCAAGTCTAATGTAAAAGACAATACAGAGGAGAAATCACTAATTTTGTTAGAGTAAGAACTCTTTTTCATTGCAGTTTCCTTGCTTCAGAGCTCCATTTCTTTCTTCTTTTCTCCATGAAAATCAGTTTTTCTTATTCATTATGACAACCCATGTAAGAGCTCAGTGCTTCTCAGCATTGCTGAAAAATTCAATTTAATGCATCTTCATCTGTACTAATGACAACATTAGAAAAATTTTAGTTAAGTACCTGACTTGATGAGAGTTGGTTTCCATGAAAGAAAGGAAAAGAAGTCTATAATTGTTTCAGTCTAATTAAATTTTCTGTACAAAAATTAGATGACAAAGTTAATGCTATTCTTGTCTGATTGTTGTGTCATCATAGTTCTGGTTATAAAGTGACACCCACTCAGAGATGCTTAATAAGGGATTAGAACTTTGATTTCACAAGCTAGAGATTGCATTTCTCTATGAATCTATTAATTGGCTTATATTTTGACAGGTGTTAGTCTACTGTCAAATAAACAAGTGAATGCATTGGTAATTTTGTTGTTGTGGCTAGAGTAGTGAGCAAATGATAGAGCCAGTAAGAGTTAATGTATCCAAAAGTAAATGTTTAGGCTTGTGCATCATCATATCAGTTGCCAGAGGACTAAACCATGCTTCAAAAATAATTGTGGATCTCAGAGGATGCTTGGGGCCTGGTTTCTATCCCCATCTTTCAGTTAATGGTTCTATTTAGGTTAGAATTGTTAGTTCTCTCTGAACTAGTTGTTGTTGTTGTCAGTTGTACTAGTTAACTCATATATATAAGTGAAAGCTCCACAAAGCTTTGTTCAGGATACAGAAGTAAAGGTCCTGGGTCAAGCTTTAGGACTAGTTAAATACTCATACAGCTATATGTATATTTATATGTATATGTATATGTATACATATATGTGTATGTATATATGTATGTGTGTGTGTATATGAAAAATAAATTGAGGTCATAGCTAATTATTTCACTTGCATTTAGAATATGTTCTAAAGCTCCAAAATTTAAAAAAAAAAAAAAAAAATCTATGCAGGCAGATGTGAAATGCTGCTGTTGTGGTGTGGCTGGTTACTTTAAAAGTGCAAATGTCTAAAAAAAGGTGCAGGCAAAACAGTCCAAAGTTTTTGTCCAGTTGTTAAATATTGGCCATTTGGCTGTAGTGAGGTGTATACAATATAAAGCAAGTTAAATGCTCATCTCAAAGACAGGTGCAGTCTGAAGAACACAGATATTCCTCCTAGCTACCTGCCATGGATTGCAGTGTTTACAGAGTGAACCTTCATAGGGCTTCTGTTACCTGCTGAAAAAACCCTGCAGTCTTTTTGGTCCTTGCCAAGCTTTTGTTGCAGAGCTTTGGCTGAGGTAATGACAGTTACCTCAATTCCATGGTGGAATCTGGGTCTGTGTTTGAATGCATACATGAAAAGTTTTAAAATCACTCTGCAGCTTTCTTTAGATAAAGAAGGCCCAAATTAAAAAGTGCAGCATAGTATGAAGAAACTACAGGTACCTGTCATATGCCCATGTACTGACTGCCTGTGCAACCACATACCCATCTTATCATGCTGTATGTGTTTAATTATTACGGTATGTCCAGATGGTGGAAATAAAGAATGAGCTCCATACACCCATCACATTATCCATTTTCACACAGCCAGTCATTAGAGAAGTACTTCTCATACTGTTCCTTGCAGCCTAATACAATAATACAACTTGGTGTTCTGAAAAAATTATAATTGATTCCTTACATGAACATAATGGAATTGTAGTTCAGATTACTAAATATTTGAATGAGTGGTAGCATCACCCTGCACAGGTGGAAACATGCACCTCTTACTACTTTAGGCCCTGGGCTATCACAGAGGAGGAAAGCTGCACTATTGGTTAAATGAACTTGAATTCATCCTTTTTGTACTTAACATCTTGGCACATCTGTTCTCTTTGTGAAGCTGCTCAGTTAAAACAAGTTTCTCATCATTTTCAGAATTATCCTCTGACTCCTGAAAATTGGCAGATACACATCAACATCTTCAGTCAATTATATTAACTGGTCTGAGGAATTTACAAAATGAATCTAATATGGTCTTTTACAGCAAATTCTATGTGTCCAAAAAGTACAAGCCAAGTCCTGAAATACCAAGTGAGTTGGGCAGTATTACTGCTCAGATGAGGCTGTCTAAACTATCTGCCCTGTAGTCCAAGCGAACAGTAGTTATCACAGCATCTTTCTTGTAGAGGAATCAGGAAATCACAGAATGATTGGAAGTGTCCTCAAAGATCATGGAGCTCCTACCTCCCTTCCATGGCAGGGACACATTTAACTAGACCAGGTTGCTCAGAATACTCATCCAAGTTGGTCTTAAACACTTCCAGGGATGAGGATCCACAACTTATCTGGGCAACCTGTTCCAGTGCCTCACCATCCTCACTGCAAAGAATTTCTTCCTAATACCTAATCTAAACCTACTCTCTATCAGTTTGAAGCCATTCTCCCTTGAATGATCTGAACTTGTCCTGCCTCTACATGTCCCTGTAAAATATCCTTCTCCATCTCTCTTGTAAGCTCCCTTTAAGTACTGGACAGCCACAGTCAGTTAATCCCAAATGCTTCTCTTGTCCAGGCTGAGTAATCCCAGTTCAGCCTTTCCTTCATGCATGTAATTTGTGGTCTGCATTACCTATCTGTTGTCTCTGTACTCCTATAGTTGCTAGGTGGTGAGATTTGTGGTTGATACTTAGAATCCAATAAGTGTGTTTAACCACAGAGGTTAAGAAATTTTTATCTTGACTTGAAACTTTCAGCTTGTGCTTTTGAAACATGGTAAGGCGACAGAGTTGGCTTTTGGGCTATCTTCTATAGCTGTCTGTTGGATTTTTGAGTTTTCTTCAGTTGCTGAAAGATGGTGAGATTCCTCTCAGGAATTTCTCATAGAGATTTGTCATGGTGAGAAATAGCTTTTGAAACAGTCATGGCAGGTTCATTGCTGGAGAACAGGGGCAGCTTCTGCTTCTACAGGCCAGGATACTGTTTGGGTTATTCTCTAAGTTTGTTTTTGCCATTTTTAATAACAAGTGTGTCAGTGTTGCGTGACCTGGATCTGTTTCAGAAATTGTGTCACTCACTCATTTTGAGAGGTAAATACTTAAATGAAAGTTTTTATGCAGTAATACAAAGTTCATGAGGCTTGGATCAGATTAGAAATATCGCTTAAAGCAAGAGCTGGAGTTGCAAAAAGAGCAGTTTGGGAGAAAGAAAACTGGTGTGGAATTACGTGGTTGCATCTGTGTATATATAGCAATGGAAATGTATGTGTTAAGCAAGCTGAGTGACTATTTGCAAAGATGTGTTTCTATATGGCCTTTTTTTTGTTAAAAAAATTGGAATTTTGTTAAGGAATCCATCACTCATCTGAATATGAGTGCTAAAAGAGAATATAGGAAGTGAAGCTTTAGTAGTTTTTATGGCAAGAGCAACACAAAGATACAATTCTTCTGGTCTGAGCTAGTTCTGTTTGTCCCCAGTCTTTCCTGCTCTTACTTTTTCCTACATACTTTCCCCAAACTGCTTGTTGGTCTTTTTATTTTCCTCCCTACATAGCATCATATCACTGTTGCTGGGGTGTTCCCTGTAATTTTCCTCTGTATTGTGATGTATTAAAGAATTTTTTAAAAATTACATATTTTTACCTCTTTATCCTACACTGAATACAATATCATCATCCCCTTTCATTCATATCAGACTCTAAAGGTGACTACCCCTAGGCTGTCAAATGCTAGTGAGCAACATTTGAATTTGTCTCTTTATGGATGTGTGAAATACTAGTCCTTTTGGGCCTTGTATTTCCATGATCTGTTTACAGTCTGTTACCCTTAGGAGGAAAATGAGTAACAAGTTTACTGTTGACTTAGGAAGTAGATCAGGTTTTATGCTGGCTTACATAACTTGATTTTAAATACAAATTTTAAGTATCTCTTTCTCACCATGGTACACCAGATATACACTCACTTTGCTAGTTGTGCATTGTCCAAGGCATTAATTGTACCTAAGTGTTCTTTCCTAAGTAAACTGCATAATCAAGAATGAACCTTGAAAGAATTCATAACTTTTCAGTGTCCCTGTGTGAAGGTATTTCAGGTGTCCAGGGATCAGAACATCACACTGAACACATGGACTCATTTTGTGAAGTACAGCATTACTTCACAATTTAGACCCCATGTTTATTAACCTTGTCCAGTCTCTTGTAAAATGTTCTTTTCTTTTTGCTTTGCTCAATTTCACTATTGTCTTTGGTTTTCTTTTTTAAGTGAATGTTAATGTTCAGAGCCAGGCTAAAAAGAAGTTCAGCTTTTAGTGAACTTTTTCATTCATTCTCTGTTAATGGCTCCTCTTTCTTAACAGACAGTAATTTAAATCCATTTTACACTATGTTACTCTCCCCTTCTCTTTAGCAATTATAATTGTATCTTGACATTTTTGTGCATTAAATCTCTTCTTTTTCATAGAGTGGTTCTAAACTACCTCAGACTTTGTTGTGAAAGGTACAAGTTTCAGCTACAATTTTTAGCCTTTATGATAGTCTTCGAATGTTCTTTAAGTGCATGTGTATGTAGCAAAACCAGCCTGCCAGACCCTGATTGCATTTTCAGGAATACTGTCCCAAGTGAGACATGTAATTGGGATGAATTCATAGCCACACCTGTTCAGGCTCTCGCTGATACCTCTTTCAAGAAAAGCTTTTCAGGAGCGCAACTTCTGGCATGGGAAACGCTTCAACTTTCTCTTTGAAGGGACATGATACTGCCTGCACTGGATGACTTCCACCTCTCCTTTATCATGACGAGCATCATCAGACCTCCATTGCTGGCTGCAGGATTCATGCTATTGCACTGGACTGTGCTCATCATATGAGAATAAACCCCTCATGGTGTGTTCTGATGACCTTGGTGTCATTTTATTGTCATTTTATACTGCGGCAGATGTGCGTTACCAACCCTTTGGGCTAATAATGGTTTCAGGTAAAATGGTGGCTGCAGACTGTGCTGCAGTGATAACTTTGGGAATTGTCTGGTTTTGTGAGTAATCCATTGAACAACCCGGCAAACCTCATTAGTACTGATTTCCTTTTCACCAGCAGACATGCACATCATCAAACAAGCATTTTGTAACATGGAATTTTCTATGAGCATCCGGAAAAAGAAGCATCCCAATTATTTTCTTAGTAGCAATGTGTGTATTTGTATCGAGAGTTTTAGAATTATTAAACTGCTGTAAGCTATTTTGTGCATGCTCTGGCATTGTATTAACAGTTTGTATTAACAGCTGATAAGCAGAGGGCTGTGGCAAATAAGGAAGGCTGGCTGTGGATTTTACAGTTTCAAAGAACAGCAGAGTGCCAGAGTAGATGCAGGACCAGACAATGCTCAAAGCAAATCATAAAGTGAAACTGTTGTGCTTTGTATTTATTTCTTTGGGGATTCTTCTTCAAAGTATTTAACTTCACAGGAAAGTATAGAGTATATTTAAAATAGTAACAATTAGAAATACACCTTTTCAAGAATGAGAGAGGTGTGATTTGAAAAATAAAGTGATCTTTTGTGCTTAACTGCTTGTCTGTAGTTTTGTTAACAATGTTAGAACCTGTCTGATGCTGCTCACATATTCCATGTGTGAATAGAAGACTGGGCAGAACTATATTGATTTCTCAACACAGCAAGGAAGTTAATAACCTCATCATTGATATATATTAACTCATAACAACACCGTCTTAGTATCAACATAGAAAATTGTGGTGATTTTCACTGTGACTTCCAGGCCACCGGGCATCCATGAAGGTACTACAGGTGTTTGGACCAACAGGTGCTGGGTGTTGCTACCAGGATGTGCTGCTACACTCTGTGGATGAGGTGTATGAATGAGTATTTCACTTTATTTCACAAAAAAAGTGGACAAATATTGTGAGATTTGGGATTCTGTTTCCTAAAAACAAACCAAAAAAGGCTTGATTTTTCAGAGGTTTGTAGCTGATAAACCCTTTGGTGTCCATCAGACTACCATGAAAGGTGGGAGCACTGAATATTTGGCTCATGAATATTAGACCTTTATCTTCCTGGCTTGTCAGCCTCACATATCGAACAGAATTTTTGTAAGCCTTGCCCACCTTTCAGAACTTCATGCCGTAAAGCAGTGACTGTTCTCCAGTCTCTCTCTGGAGAGGAATGTAGCTATGCTGCATTCCTCTATCATGTATCTTCTAATTATCTGTATGTCATGCTATTTCCTTCATGAAAGTGCATAACCTTTGTTACCTCGAAAGTGGAGGGGTCAGACTCAAAAAAAGATGGTACTAAGTTGTAAGATCAAGCTGACATACCACAGCAAACCATACAATGCCATAATGTAATTAAATCTAATTTCTTTTGTGCCTTGCATAGTCATACAATAGTAAATATGTTTGACAGTTATTATTAGATTTTGAGAATCAAAATGAAATTTTTAAGTGTCAGATCCTCCTGTTCACTTTAAGAAGCAGATGTGTAGATTCTGAAGCATAAGCTGCCACTCAGCTCAGTTACTAAATTGTGACACCTGGAAATACTGAGGCGAGGAAGCCTTACTTTTGAAATTATGTGTGCATAATAAGGTAAAAGCTGAAAGTAAGCCAGCAAGTGGTATAATCCAGTCGATGAGAAGAAGCTCATGCTGGAGCCATCTGCATTCCCATGCCATGTGTCCAAGTTACAAAGAGAGTCAATGATTTTTATTGTCTTGACAAATCAGAGGCCTCTTGAGGCCTTTGGGAAATTTTCATTGCAGCCCTCAGCAAAATTTTGATTATGTTCAAGATAATGCAATTTGTAGTGAGTGCTGGATATATTAGACCAGACGAAAAATCACATTTAAAAAAGTGTAGAGAGCAGGAAAAGAGGTAGGACAGGAACAAAGCTAAGAAGAAATATTGAAGAAGAAATAGAAGAAATATTTCTCCTTGCTCTGGTAAGGGTCCAGTTTATCTTTGTGCTTAGGTAAAATCATCAGCAGGGAGGGCTCATGAAGGGAGTGCAGACTGAAGTGGAAGTACAGCTGCCTTACCAAGCAGTAGTGGAGTGCAGTCAGCACTGTCACTGCTACAGCCTGAGGATTTATTTCAAAGTTGTTTCTAATTCTAAGTGATGGGCTCACTTGTTAATGAGCAGTGGCAATTGAAGCTTAAAACACCATGATACATCATTTTAGTAAGAGTTGAAAAGACCAGATACAGATCAAATCACAATCATTTTATCTTTACAATACAAAGCAAAATGCACATAAACAGGGTGGTTTTGTTGCTTTTTCATTTTGTATTTTACCCTCCATTAACTGCTGCTTAAATATCCTTGTAGGCTGTGTTAATTAAATTGAACATCCTGGAAAGTAGGCAATGGTTGCCTTATAGCTCAAGGCAAAAAAGAAATAATCGTATAAAATCGTATTTGAGTCTGTATTTCCATGCTTTGCCATTCTCTCCCTTTTTCTCATCCAATAATATGCTGACCTTCTGCAGCTGGCAAAGTGTGTGGGTTTTGCCTCAAAAGCAAGAACTGAGGTATAGAGATAAAAGCATATCCCACTTAATAAGAGCAGACACATCACAGAAGTACTCCTTCTTGCAGCTGAGTCATTGGGAAGTGCCTGGTCTATCCAGTGCCACCTTTAGTCCTGTTTAGGAAAGACTCTTTGTTGTCTGCTTTTTAATGTGGTAAACATCAACTTGAAGGTTGATGTTTAAATTGCTACGTATTTTTCCTTGAGGACTGCATGACTTGGGGAGAAACTGAAATATTCACAGATCTTCACCCCCCTCAGCCACAAACTGATTGCACAGGAACCCTTCTGGCTTTCACGGAAGGACACGGGCTGGTTGTTCTCAATGTGTTCATGGAAATGCATCTGCAGCTCTGTTTGATCAAACACCTCCGTGAGTTTCAGATGTGAATGTTCACAGCATGTGTGTAAGGGAGATAGTGGTATTCTTAGCACTGAAATATCACCATCTCTGGAATAAAATCAAGTTGGCAAAAAGGAGGTGTTTTTATAATACAAAAGATATATTTGGTTTTCTCCTTTTTTTTTTTTCTTTTTTTTTTTTTTTTTTTCTTTTCTTTGGTGAGGGGACATTTTACACCCTGTGACAACTGAATTCTTTTTGGAAACCTAAATATACCCACTAGATCACTGGTGTCCTTGTGTTCATTGACTTCTTTAAGGCACTAAATGTATTTATGAGTTATTTATCAACTCTACAAAGCCATGCTGAGTGTTCCCATTGTGTGTCTATTGAGGAGGATGTGAAGCTGACCCACCCTTCTGTGCACTGTGCAACAGCTTTTACATTTTCCCATCTGCCAGGTCATATGTATGCTTTTACCTGAGACTTGCTTCTCAGTCCCCAGTTTCATTCATAGTCCTTCACTCGCACTTGTGGTATGGTTTTTAGAAGACACAAGCTGCTGCTGGGCAGCTGCATGTGCTGTATGTAGGTGATGAACCTGCCCCAGAATAGCCAAGGGCTTTGGTCATCCTCAGAATCACAGCCTTAATTAGACTGGAAAAGACCTCTGAGATTGAGTCCAATCTTTGACTGAACATCACCTTGTTAAATAGATGTTGGCATTAAGTGCCATTTCCAGTCATTTCTCGAACATCTTCGGGAATGGTGACTTCACCACCTCTCTGGGTTGTCCATTCTAATGTTGAATCAACCTTTCTGTGGAGAAATTCCCCCTGATGTCCAACCTGAACCTCCCCTGGTGTAGACTGAGGCTGTGTCTTCCCATCCTGGCACTGGTTGCCTGGGAGAAGAGGCTGATCCCCATCCAGCTACAGCCTCCTTTTGGAGATTATAGAGAGTGATAAGGTCTCCCCTTGAGCCTCCTGTTCTCCGGGCTAAAATCCTCCTGGAGGTGTAACTGCTCTCCAGTGCATCCTCCCTGATCTACCCTTAGCTACTGCCTCATGCCTGGGGTGCTCCCAAATAGTTGGATCTGGAGCTCATGCTGGGCAAGAGTAGAGACTGAGACACAGCTGTGCTTGTTTAATACAAAGACCTCTTTGCCTCATAGGTGATGCATGCTCGCACGTATTCCTGCACACCTGATTTATGCAAATGGCCGCCAGCAAATCAGCTGTGCTCATGCACATGCTTTGCTAATGAGAGATCCTGAATCCGATATAAAGCATTTGTGAGCTTTGAAAATACGAGCTGTTGTATCCTTAGGTAGTAAGCTTTGTCACGGGTTGCAGAATTGCTGCTTAAAAACCATGTGAAAGTGATTCTAGCAACAATTACTCCTAATTGCCCTTGCCTTGGAGATGCATGAGACCAAGTCTGAGCTCTGTTCAGAGGTATTTGCTTCTTGATAAATAGCCATTTTGCAGCTTGATTTAATGGTTTCATTAGGCACATGTACAAAGAGATCATGAATAAACAAATGTACTTGCAGGTATCATAGAAGGGCATGGTAAGAGTATTAGAAATTTGCTTAAGGCACAGCTGAGGCTGCCTGGTGCAGTTCTGTAAGTGCATTCTGTTTACAAGGCAAATTACTATCAATCCATCATTGCAATGTGTTAAACTGATGCTGCTATAAGGATCTGGAAAGGTCTTGCTTTCCACAGTCTAATGAAATGAACACTTATGGTGTGTATTTTAAGAAAGGAGAATGTGGTAGAAATAGATCCATTTCTGTCAGGTGTGTTCTTTATGCCGAATGCTCTGTGCTAAACCTCTGCATAAATATCCTTGTTGTTTTAATTCAGATGTGACATTATCACATTTTGTTATCAGTTGCTGGGTGAAAAGATATTTTTGCTAAGGTGCTGACATAATGTGGTTTTATTGCTACTTACACTGCTCAGACCTCACATAATGGAGGTGATGCTTTATTTTATAGATGTATTTCTAAGCTAAAGTTTCACTATTAATAAACAGATAAACGGGGGTTTATTGATATAAATGGAACTTATGTCACAATGATCCTTTAGCCATGTTCTATGCTATAGTGTTAGTAGAAGTTTGCTGCCAATATATAAACTTACATTATAGTTATATTTTGATTTATCTGGTTATTAATGGTAATACCAGATGGAAATGGCTACCTTTGGAAGTGAATGGAACAAGGAAAGGAATTGCCCATGCTTTTCATGCTGTCATAGTACTGTCCTAGTTAAAACTGAGTAGGGGAATAGAAAAGCACAGCTTTGCAATCGAGGCTGTTGGAAGAAATGTGGTTTTCTGCACAAATGCAGGAGATAACAGTAGGAGTGTTCCAATATTCCCAGTCAACAGCTTTCCAGCTGATGTATACCGTTAACTCTTTCCCCATATGTTTAATGGTCCTGCTTCCTTGTCCTGCTCCCAGCAGCTTTCATCCTTCTGTAACTCCAGTGTGAAGGATCTGCCAGTGACAGTTCTGTTCTCCAGCTCTCTCAAGTTCAACCTGCAGAAAGGGGAATAAAGCGTATAGTTACTAGACAGATATTTTCTTTGTCCACATTCTCATACAGGCTTGGTACAAATGTTTATTTAAGGGGTGGGAAATGCCAGTAGCTCCCTTGTCAAAAGCATCACTCCCAGCTGCAGACCTGGGGAAGTATTTGGGCAAAGAACACTGAATACAGGGTTAGTACTTTAAAAGCCTTGAAAACTAACTGGGGAAAATTTTGGCACAATTGTTGTTTAGTGTTAGCTCTGATTAGAACAGTCAGCAAATCCAGTATTCTTCCTACTTTTCTGGAACTAGGAGCAATAGTATAAACATACGTATGTTATCCTGCATATTTCATGAGATCTAAATTCCCCATTAAACTGACCTTCCTTTTTATTTCAAACTAGACTATGACTTACAGCAAGAAATCCTGCAATCTTCTAGCATTTGCCAGATTCAGGCTTGACTGGTTCAGGTGTGTTTAAGAACTTCCACTGTGCCTCACACTGGCACACAGCTCTTTGTATGATGGCCCAACATGTGGGAGTTCCAGTACATGACCAGGGTGAGTAAAACATCTGCTCAAAGAGGATGCTGTTTTCCCTTCATGTTATTGTTAATACTGGCAGGCTCAGAAACACAAGACACAAGTTTGCTGATACTCCAGGGCATTTTCTTTCTTGTTTTCCAAGTATTAACTCTGAACTGCTCCCAGTGGTAGCTGTTTAGGGAAATGACTGTCCCAATAACTTAAATGCTATGATTTCTAAACTTAACTGTTATACATTTCAGATATTCTCTCAATGGGATAAGAAAACAGGAAGCCAGCTTATTATTCATCTTCAGAAAATGATCCTTTAGCCAGATTTATATATATGAAGCAGCTCATGAAAGGGTCTGGCACTTCACTTTAGCCTATCATGTGATCCATAGTCAAGGAGATGCTCTTGTAAACATTGCAAGGATTTTTTCCTCTCTGACAGAGATAGCAGCTGATGAAACATGAATATTCAGTGCCACAACAGTCAATTGACCTAGAGGGTGGTGTAAGGCTGGTGTCTACCTGTAACAGTTTCTAAAGTCAAGAGATGACAAAATAATTCAAATCATCTGCTTCCCAAGGCTGTGAAATCCTGACTATGTAGTTGGAAGTAGGCTGAGCTTTGAAGCTGGCAGATACCTATATTAGGTGGATTGAATATGATCTCTAATTGTCTCCACTGATTGCAGTAGTGGGCAGGCCAAATCAACCATGCTGTTGGGCAAGACATAGATTTATGTGCCTTCTGCTAAGACACCACAGAGAATGCTCATGGTTGCCTGAAGCTATTCTTTGTCAAATGTAGTGGTTAACTCTTATTCCATTGAGATGACTCTGTAAAATCTACATCCAAAATGTTAAACCTTTTCAACTTGATTACAAGTTTGTGTCAAGGTAACTATGGTACAGTCTCTGTCACTATCACTTGCAGGACCTCCTTGGTGACATAAGATCACAGTTTTGGTGGTCAGCTAACTGATGAAAATATTCTCTGCTAGGTACTGTGCAAAAGTGTTATTTCAGGTGTAGTTTGGAAGCTGGCTGGCCCATTTTATAGCAAGGAAGATAACACATTCTGTTCCCCTGAAAATATTCTAGAAACTATTAGGTAAGTGTTTTGTAGATTGTTCTGAGAATGTGAAGTAGCAAGTTGGTTTAACATTTTCCTCTTAAGTGAAAATAAAACTGCCCATTGTTTTTTGAGTGATTTTATCCTTAAGGTTGATGGGCAGATCGCTGTCTTGTTTTTCTCAAGATTAATAGGTTTTCTTACCTGTCTTTCTCCCCATTGTTTTTCCTTTTCTGTCCACCATCAGAGCCAAACTACTAAAACATAGCAGATGCTGACAAACAGAAAGAAACCCTTCTGCTCTTAATTTATCAAGAAAGTGCTAAAAATTTAGCTTTCTTGTTCACTTAATCATTTTGACAAGTTGACAGTACAATGTATCATCACTAGACAAGTGCCAATGCTAATCCTGCAGCAGGTTCTCAAAGGAGATTTTTATTGTAAAAATTGACATATATTGTATCAAGACAATCAAAATACATTTAGGAAAACAACAATTTGCTACTTTGTGCAGTGGGTCTTTGTCACTGTTGAAGTTTCCGCTAATCTCAGCAGCCTGAGAATGTGGGCTCTGGTAAAGCTGGCAGGTCCTTCATGTCAGTGCCCACTTCTGGAGCTGTTGAGATGTTGACAGATGTTTGCTTAATGGTTCTTTCCCTGGCAGGAAAATTGAGGAATTACCTTGGAAATTGCTAACTCACTTTCCCAAAGTGATAGACCCAGTGCATTACAAAACAAATTTGACCAGTTCGAATGTATGAACTGTCTCCAGAAAGGGGGGGAAACTATTCCTAGCATAGATGCTGTCACAGCTCTTGCCCTGTCAAATCAGTTCCATTGCTGTTGGCAAGGACTGGTGTCTGATGCTTCAACCAAAGGGAAACATTCTCTAAAACATACATGATTTGAGTGGTTCTAGACAGAAGACAGGGAGCAATTCCTGAGAAAACATGCAGGCTAGAGGGGAGAGAAAAAATAAGTTTAATTTTTGTTTAAAGTGCATTTCCAGAAACTGATGTAATCAGCATGGTATAAGATTCAGGTAAAGAGAAATTCTAATTATCTCCTCACATAGTGACTGTTTGTCCTGCAATGTGAGGTCAGATTACCTTTTTTCTTCATGGTTCCCATACTGGTGGTCAGAGGACCAGGCTGCAGATGGAGGGAGCTGAGATGGCTGTACCCCTGTGTGCAGTCAGGTGTTGGAAGTGTCAGCTGGCAATATATTACACTGCTTATTTTGCTCCATGGATTATGTGCTGGGCCCACATGTTGAGATGCTTTTAACTCCTGTGCAGACTTTGATCTTTCTTTTTTTCGCTGGTATTAGTGGGTTTTATCTGTGACCTGTGCAGGAAACAGCCCAAACTGTGGAGAATATCTGTGCCTTGCTGATGCCTGCCATATGGTGACTTATCCTGAGATACATTTTTTCCTGATTTCTCTGATATATTCAACATCACAATCCCCATATGGTTATTGCTTCTTTGTGTATTCCGGTGGGAGTTTATCTTTTGCTTTTCAAAGATTTGCCACAGAGACTATCCTTAGCAGAACAGCACTGTGTGCCTGGCTCATCTAATCATCCTCCCTAGTTAGGGATGCATCAGGGACTTTGTGTTAAATTGGGAAAGGCTTTTAAAGTTGAATATCTGAATACTGAAAGCTGTAGAAACACTGAAGAGCAAACAGAAGACATCATATATTAGAGTGTTCGGTCAGCTTTGACTTCCTACTGCCTACAGCTGACTGTGACTTGATTTTCATGGCAAAGCTTGGGGAATCACAATAAAGAGATATCCCCTCCTCCTGAAGTGACCAGAAATATTTTCCTCCATTACAGCAAATTCAAAACATGCAACATGCTCAAGGATCTTCACTGAGCTATTACAGTAATGCAGGATTGCATTGTAGTTCCACTCATGCAATATCAAAATATGGGAGTGTCTTGTTGATACTGGCAAGTCAAATCTATCTAGGTGCTCAGTAGGTTTTAAAAAATTACAATAAAAAATCAAACCCCTGTTGTTTATCACAAAGCACTTTTCCTCCTGCTTCATCTTACCCTGAAGACCATGACTTTTTATGTCATCCTACTGGGGACATGTCTGTGGTAGCGAGTAGTGATTCTGGGAGAGAACAAGTGCATCAGCCTGCTTAAGAGTCACCTTGCAGAGGGCAGCATGAGTCAATGAAGTCAGAAAACCATCCTAAAAATTCCTGAAATGGAGTCCAAAGAAATGCAGACTCAGTGGGATTCTTCAGTATACAAGCAACATGCTGCTCCTATGCAATGGTTTCCAGCTGGAACCACAGTGAAAAGATAAACCCAGACTAAAGTAGATGCTGCTTTTTCCAGTTCCCAGTAGACATATCAGTGCACAGCATAGTATGATTTATTCAACTACATGTTTGTCATTCAGACATCTGTTAGATTTTTATATCCTTAACCATAGTAATAAAGGAGTTTCATATAATGTCTTATTACAATGGTATCAGATGCTGGAAAGCAACACTGTGAAAGATGTTACTGTGATTTTGAGAGGTACAGTGCATGCATATCATCAAGATTAATTAATGGTAACAAACAACATTAGTGTGAGAATTTTATTAACCTAACTGCCTTTGTTTTCAAAACAGAAAATATATAAACAATTATAATATTCTGTCCTTCAACCCCCAAGTCCACTCTTCTTCCTTTCTCCCTCCCCTTGTTAGTCAAAATCAAGCAGATGGTGTGTACTGAAAGGCTGTAAATCAGGAAGGATATAGTCTAAGGTCTGTGGCACATGTAGTATTTATAGGTGTTTCCTATACTCTGTTAGTCCTTCACACCTCTAAAGCATCAAGTATGCAGAAGGATTAAACTGACAAAAATAGGAATAGTAGAGTAATAAGAACAATTACAAAAAAAAACCCTCCAGGGTATTTTTCTGAGATTAATGAACTGGTCATAGAGACTGATTGTACAACTACTTCCACCATGTAAGTCTAGACAGACTGGAAGACTCTTCACCTGCTTTTCTATACTGGTACGGTTACATATGTATGAATCTATGCATATGTATGTACAAAAAAATGCAGATGCACAACACACGCACACGAGCTTTCTTTGATCCAGCTCTCCAAGTCTCTCAGCTAACTGGCAAATACATATCAAAGCTACAGTAAAGTAGCTAAACCAATACACTGTCGTATATTTATCCTATTTCTACTCTTTCTGCCTCACACAAGTCACAGTGTTTGGCATGGTTTGACCTGCTATAAATCCTTGAGGAATTCTGTAGCAAAGCTACACAGTAACTGCTGCGTGTTATACACTGAATCACAGAGTTTTACCAAAGATGCTGCAATATCAGCTGCTTTCCTGAATTGCTTCTATTTATGGGGAGTGTTCATCAGTGATAGATAACATCAATTTGTGCTGCTGTCATCATTGCCCAGAGACCAAGAATGCAATGATTTTTCAGAAATTTGTTGTGTTTCTTTCCTGTCCCATGTCACCTGAAAAATGAACTCTGGTAAGAACAATCAACAGAGTGGCACAGCCAGTGCAGACTCTGGGCACGTTTGAGAGACACTTCTGATCGCAAAGTTGCACAATTATCTGATTTACTGTATTACTCATCAATAAAACTATTGTTGAGTTGTTGTTTGCCTGGGCACTCAGGTACTGTAGCCATGAGCACCACCCACGCCTAGGTAGTTAAGATGGGCATGGTAAGGTAAGATTGTAACATAAAACTCTGTGACTGAATCAATAGGAGTTTCTATAATGTAGAAGTTCAGAAAAATCTTGGACGGTAAAGGCCCCATGCAAAAGCAGAAGGAGGTATCAGTGTCCCAGCAATAGCAAAGTTAGGTATCTGAGAAATGGCTTGAAGGCAACCTCTTCCCCAAAATGCTGGTATTTTCATAAGACTAAGGGATCTTTAAATAAGCAAGAAATACTATAAAAACCTTCCTGAGCTAATGACTGTAGTGATGTCTGTGGTGAAACCATCTCCTGATCAGTTAGCTGGGTGGGGAGATTTGTCTTTACTTATATGGGTGACAGGAGGTCTGTGAAACTAAAATGTAAAAAACATTATGAGTCTAGCCTTTGCTCCCAGTCTGCCCACATGCAATCTTTAATTCCAAGGCTAATGCAAAATCCTTTCTATGAGAAGTGAAAACTGGTGGAGATGTGCAATAATGGAGGTCCATAAAATTCAGAATCACTGCCATGTTATGTTTTCTTCTTCTTAATGTGTTTTTTAAAGTCCCCACAGTGTATTCTAAGGATCTCTGTGTTGCATAATATGGGATTCCTGTCTCAAGGAACTTGAAATCTAATTTCAAACACAGAATAAGAGGTAAGGTTGCAAAAAATTAGACAGGACTGTGGGAAAGCACGTCAGTCAGTGCATGCAAATGTCTTGCACCTGAAAGGAGATGTGAGGTGAAAGTGAGAAAAGGAAGTGAGGTGGGAGTAGGCCTCTTCCCAAGTAACAAGTGATAGGAAGAGAGGAAATGGTCTCAAGTTGCTCCAGAGGAGGTTTAGGTTAGACATTAGGGAAAATTCCTTCAACAAAAGGGTTGTCAAGCATTGGAAAAGGCTGCTCAGGGAAGTGGTGGAGTCGCCCTTCCTGGAGGTATTTAAAAGACATGGATGTGGCACTCAGGGACATGGGTTAGTGGTGAACACAGGAGTGCTGGGTTAATGGTTGGACTCGATGATCTTAAAGGTCCCTTCCAACCTAAATGGTTCTATGATTCTAAATGAAAATAAGTTGGTTTTTATACCCAGAGAGCATATATGGATTCAAAGGGACTTTTCCAAATGTCTATTATACGAAAATAGAAACCACAGAATAATGATGTCTCTGACAGATTTTGTTTTCATTGTAGTTTTATATTTAGAGAAAGCAGCTAGTATATTCTGTCCCAGGTGGCCTTTCCTCAAAATTTGCTGCAAGTATCCTACCACATAACAAATTTAACTTGGGATGTCGGGATCTTTTTTTCATTCATACCTTGAGGCAAAAGAGATTGTAACAGCTGTCTTTCATATTTCACCATGGTACATCTGTGTTTCAATTACTGTTTTGTCTGAGTTTCTCTTTAGCAGGAAAACATGATTTAAGGCTTCACTATGCAAAAAAATCAAGACACAGAAGTCACAGTATTTATACTGATGCTCAGCCTGATGTGTTTCTACAAAACAGCACAACTGAATTCAGTCTAGGATGTCAGACTTACAATTTAGGTGGGCAGGAAGGAACATCTATGTTAAGGGAAAAAACTGCTGAGAGAGGGAGGAGAAAGCAATACATGAAACAGGGTATTCTAAATGAATAAATCCTAAGCTCTGGACATTTTTGTCTCCTCCTTTCTGGTTCTTGCTATTGTTCTTTTAGGCAATCACTTTGTGGCATATCTTTGGTGCAACTGTCCCTTTGGCCCTAGTATGTGTCAGGAAAGTGGCTATCCCACAATATAACCAGCAAGGATCAATACAGTGACAAACTATTTTACTGTGAAGGGAGTTGATAAAACATAACCAATAAACTTCACTGAAAGGCCGACAGGGCTGACAATCACTAAATTCAGAGGGGCCTTGGACTTCGTGAGAATCTTTTTGCTTGACAAGTGCCCTAATTAATGATTAAAGGAAACAAGGAGGCTCAGCACATGAAGCAGAGTGGGAGGAAACTGCTGGCATGACTAACAGCTGGTGAAAATATGGATTTGAAATAATTGCACTGTTCTCCATGTTCATGGCCTCTTTTTAATCATACTGTACAGTTCTTTTGATGACAGAAAGAGAACAGGCTAACTAACTTGCTAGCTAGCCTAAGATCTGTAGGAATCCATTTTGTGGCCTCTGATCAAGAGAAAGCACTTCTCTAATGATTGTAGCAGGGAAGAAGCAAACAAGAATCACTCACTAGCATGTCAGGCCAGGTATCTACAACCTAAGATTGTAGGACAGATTAAATTCTCTGTAGGATACAAGTTCAAAAATGGTAAATCTGTGCCTCATTTTAATAAGTTCAAGAGTGAAACACAAAATAAACTTGTATTTCTGACTACCGAACAGGTCCCTGCAGGCATGTAGAGGATCTTGTATGACTGTAATTCGACTGCAGATGGAAAGTTACAGGCTTTCATTTTTCTGGTGTAAATTTTATGTTCCAAAACATAGTTTTCTTTTTAAACACCCCTCCTGAAATGCCCTTTTTGGTGAATCTTGGTACATACCTCTGCATTCAAATGGGTTTCTCAGCCTGTTGGATGCTACTGGCAGGGCAGTGATTTATCTGTAGACTTTATTCATTTTCCTGTTATTATTAATCAGCTAATAACAACCTCAAAACTTTCTATAAGCCTCAGCAAACCATGACATTTTCTTCACCTCTGAAGTGAAATTTCTGAATAAACATGTGTCCTCACAGCATTTCCAGGAATTTAGGACAGTACTGGAGAATGACATGCAGAAAGAGGAGACAGTGTAGAGAATAACAAGTTGAAACATAACACTCAAACCCCATGCCATGTTCAGATATTAAGGCTAACACTAAGGCTTTTCTACTGTAAAGGTGGAAGCCATTTTAAAGGTGGAAGGCTTTTCACACAAAGCATGGCAAGAGAAAATTCTGCAGGACTGTGGTAAAAAGGCATTTCTGCTCCAGAGTAAAGAGAAGCTGGAAAGAAAATTAAAAGTTAGAGGTGCAGAAAGTAAGGAAAAATAGGAGAAAAAGAGAGATATGGAGAACTAGAACAAATAAAATGGGCAGTACAGATCCTTAAGAAAAAGATGGAAGAGGTATTAAAAAGGAAAACAGCCAATAGAATTTTCCATTAAGAAAAACTGAGTTATTTCCTGGTTCTTTCAAAAAATGGAACCTCAATAAGCAAAGTTACTCAGAATCTCAATTTTTGTATCTCAGCCAAAACAAAGAGAAAAATTAGAAAATGTGACAAAAATCAGGTACAGGAAGCCAGAATCTGAAAGAAGCTTCGTTTTGGAGAAACAGAAGTGAAATGAAATGTGCAAGCATGCTTTCTATTAAATCAGCTTGAAGGAAATCACACACACCAATGGTGCAAAAATGACAGCCAGGGACTTGGGAATAGAGCTAGAAGTAGAGAAATGGTAGTCATAATCAGCTAGCCCAAACAATTATTTACTGTTATTTCTCTCCAAAGTGTTGTTTTTCTTGAACATTTAATGTTCAGAGGATATCAGATTTATTATGAACTATAGTTAATTAGTTTAGCACCCCTGCTAGAGAAACCAGTCCATTTTCTTCTGTCAGGTGGCCTCTCCAGTAGCATACTCAGCCTTGGCATGCTGCCTGGCCATTCCCTAGCCTCTTGGAAATATAAGAAACCTGTTACTTTAGGTTGAATTTGTTGATCTTGTCTGTGTGTAAATAAGTAAAACATCAGAGGCAACAAATGAGCCGAGAATGAAGCTGTGCTTGATAAAGTCATACCTGGGCATCTTGATAATCTCTTGCAAAATGTGTTCAACTAAGAATGGAAATGTGGATACTGAACTGCAACAGTTGCAGTGTTTGGCAATTTGCAAATCTCAGCCACCTTTGTTCTTCCCATATACATAAGTACTATTGGATAAGAGATGGGAGAGAGATCCTATAGCAGAATCTCCCTTCTCCCTGTGAGGTGAGAAGCCTGCACATGTGCTGCTGGGTGCACCTGAGACCACAATGAAATGAACACAATTCATTGTCCAGTGCAGGGCTGAATTAAGTTGAGCCTGGTATCTGGCTGTATCAGAGCTAGGCTGGCTCTTGCTGTCACACTAGCATTCCCCAGTCTTCCAGAGAGGCTTCACTAATGCAGCACAGTGCTAGTCCAGATCTGGGTCTGCAGCTGCACCGTGGCTTGAACAAACAACCAGGAACAGGAACCAGGAGCTGCAGTGCACAGGCAGTGGTTCTGCACAGTATTAACTCAGATCCAGCTTGCACAGGGCTGCTGTGCACAGCTGTACTCGGTCTCTCTGCTTGTGGCTCTGGAAGTTGTTCCCACACACTATTCCTGACAGCCCACCTGGTCCTGCCAGTGTGGCACAGGCACTGAGTGACTTTGAATCTAAGGTTTACAGTGGGGGCATCATGCAGCACAGATTAGCTCTGTGATTTCCAAGCCTCTCACTGGTGTGTCATTGTTCTCCACCTAAGCAATAATACAAACTGTAGCAGAGCCAATTCTCCCTGCAGCCATACCAGAGATAAACCACAATCTGAATATTCCAATCCCAGAAAACAGAGAGGTGACTGCATAGTCGTGTCCATGGTATTAGTTTCTCCAAATTACAGACCTGCAAGGCTAGGATAGTGTGGAGGTGCAGGAGAAGAAAGACTGCAAATGTGTCTTCAACTGAACATGGAAAAGTGCTTGTCTTCTACACTGCCATGATAAATCAGATACTTGACTATGAGTATTCTCAGGGGAAAAGTAGGATGAGTTCCTTAAATCAGCTAAAATGTATATGCAGGAGAGGCAGCTAAATGAAAAACCCCTTGAAGGGAATCCTGGGTACTCAAATATTTAGAAAGAACCAAAGCAGGTTTCATTTGCCTCCTGGATATAGTCACCTCCCCGGGAGAACATGGAAAACTGCGGGGGATAGCAGTAATCTGAAACATTCCCCTTCTTGGCTAACAAGGGAAAAAGAAAAATTCCATTAGAATGAATATGTAACCAACCACTAAATTCAGCACTCTCTGTGATTGTAAAGCATTTAAGGAGAGCTGTATTTTCACTGTGACACCATTAATAGATTATCCTGATTCTCTAACAGGTAAAGGATACCCAAACACCAGCATCCCTGCCCCCAGAATTACTTATTTCTTTTTTTATCCCTTTGATAACCTGAAGAAAGGACACAAAGGTTTTACTGCAATTAAGCAAGAGGGAGACAGTGTTTTTAATAGAAGTGACTAATGTATGCCCTGGGAATGATGTAAATATATGCCAAAGGAATTTTATACCTTCCTCTTACTTATCTGGTGGTGGAACTGCCCACGTGTGACCAAGATCATTAAGCTCAGTAGGCACACTCTTCTGGAGCTCTGTGAGAATGGGGCACGAGCCTTCATTAACCAGTCTGCTTTAAGGCAGCAATGCCATGTTTCTAAGATGTCTTACCAAAGCAATACTCCATGAGCCATAACCTCTCACTCTGTCTCTGTTTACTCATATTTGAAAATGAAAATACTGGCTCCAGCCTATCTCACCAGGGTTTCTGAGCCCAAATTAGCAAATATCAACTGTGATAAGATCTCTGGAGAGCTGACAGAGCATAGTATTATAATCAGTTTTCCGCTGTCTTAAATACTGGGTTTGTGTAAGTTGGTATATGTATATTCTATTGCCCTGTTTTGGGGAGACAAAAGGGAGAAGACACAGATTAGACACAGATTCAGAAATTCTTCTTTATTATTATATAATGAAGGGTAAAGGCATGTTGATTCTTTTGACACATTCTCCTTGTTCCCATGTGCTAACTGCTGAGGCTCAGAGACTGGAATTTTGATGGATACCTCTGTGCCAGTACTTCCTTTCCATGAAGAATCAATTGTTCTACTTAACATGAAGCAATAACCAATATGAGCTGAATATTTCACGTTTGTGGATGAGGATTCAGAATGAATATCAATAGAAAAGTTCTGGTTAAAAGTCCCCAGCTTCAGAGAATACCCATTTCCTACGTTATGTTCATGGCAACAAAAAAGATGACACGGGAACTGATAGAAAAGTATGACTATTCCTCGAAGGGTGAAAAAGTCAAGTATGTTCTGAGGGCTGGCAGGATTGGACCAGAGATACTATTTGCAAGATTCCTACCAACCAGTATCTACTTCATCTTGCTGCCAAGGCTTTTTGGAAGCCTCAGATTTTCTGGGGAGGTCAGATAAATGTTATTTTCCTAGTCTGTGTGATGGTGATGAGGGGAGTCACTAATCATCCCTTCTGGGTAGCCAAACGCCTTCATAGCAAGGTTCTGTGCACTGGGATCATAGCCAGCCATAGTCAGCATGAAACAGGTTTCAAATTACCAAGGTTAAGAGGTACAGTAAGCAATAGGCTAATCATGTTTTTTTAACAGGAAAAGCATAATGTTGTACCCATTCCCATAGCAGTGCCCTCTCCAGCCTGCCTGCGAGCTTCAGCTCCTTATAAAAGCTCTGGAAGAATAAATCTTGCCTGCCATCTAATTTGATAGTGATGCTGATATAAATGTAAACTAGGCTGTCCATCTGCAGCTTCCCCAATTTATACATATTGCCCTTTTCCCCATATCCCACTCAAGCCCTTTCTCAGAGTGAAATCAAATCATATTCCAAACTCCTCGAGCAGACAGCCCTCATTGTTGGCCACCTTAGGCCACCAGCAAGGAGGGCATTTCAGTCCCTGATACTGACATTACTCAGTCTCATAGAAAATACTTCACCTTCACAAGTTCCTCTAGGTTTTAATGAGCCACATTTAAGCAATTCATCAGCATCAAAATCCCTGTTATTTTTTCAGCTGTGTCTCTGAGATAAGGCAGGAGGTAAACAGATCTAGTTGGACAGTGGATTTGACTGTAAAAAGTGTGCTTGTTCTTTGGAAATTTTATAGAGCGCTTGCTTGACTTGCCCTTTAGAAAAGATTTGTTCTATTAGAGCTTCCTCTTTCCTGCCCACAGCTTCATGTTGTCTACTGGAAGCAGCTGACAAAAGCATCACATCCAGTTTTTCCATAAAGAAAATGCTCAATGTTCTGCTTGTTCTTTATGTTGATCTGCAGGAGGCACCCTTATGAATTTTTTTTTTTTTTGTGGGTACAGAGAACAGCGACAGAGTGCCCAGCCTGCCACTGTTGATCTACCTGAGCTATCTGTAACAAATTATTTACCCTCTGAGTCTGAAATTCTTTTCTGAACAGAGAACAGTTTCTCACCCAGAGCTACTTACTGAGTATTTTCTGTAAAGAAATTTTAACAGAGGGACTGTACTGATAGCCATCACTGTTTGGCACTGTAATGTTTGCAATCTATAATCAGATTGATATGGGCTTGTTCCATGAGGTCACATAGCTGTTGGAAAATGGCTCACATCTAATACATTCATCTCTCACAAACTAATCATTAGCCAATAATATGAGCATGATTTAACTATTCATTCTAAATACAAAATACTCTTTGCTCCTCAGATGTGTAAGTTACGTCAAAACAGCCACATTCACTGTCAGCTGCCATCTGTCAGGTGGTTTTGTAACGTGGAATTTTGAAAACAATTATTTTTCTACACTTAAAAGGCTGTTCTGTAGTGAGAGATGAGAGACATTAATCTAAATCCTTATGAGTAGATCTTGCATGGTAGAAAGACCTTTGGGAGTGGCTACACCCCAATACTGCTCAGCAGAGATTAAGACACTCTTTCTCTGCCAGCGTCTTCACTAATGCTGTTCCCAACATGGCAGGAGGCTCATGGTGGTGACATTTCCAAAGCTGTTCTCCTAGCATGACAGTAGTGCCTTAAAAAATACACTTTATTGTTATGCATATAATGCTCTTTCTTGTGGGGAAAGATGTTGAAAGCAGCTAGAGGTTTTGTTTTCTGATCTGATCTCTAATTAGAATGAATTCTTGGAAAAGAATGGCTTCCAACATTGATACTCAGATGGAGATTGCTGAAAGATGGGACTGCTTGTCAATAGACACTCCAATTTTTCTGCTGTTGCAAAGTATTTTGAATGGTTTTGGTGCATTTGAAATATTTTCTCTTCTTATTTAGCACAATTGCATTCATAAACCTCTGCAGAGTATTAATTATAATTATAAAATTAAACAATACTGCACTATGTAGCCAGAAAAAGTTTGGGAGATGTTCCTTTTCCTTATACACAGATTAATTCCCAGCAAGAAGCAAGATGACTAAAGCAGAGCAAAGCTTGCTCTTCACCTAATAACTACAGCGTGAAAGTGCTCCCAGAAATCCTTACAGATGGGAGTCCAGGAATAGTATCAATTTGAGATGCTTTGAGACTAGATTTGTAAAGATATCACAGTAAAGATTTAGCTGCTTTAAAGGGAAATTTTACTGAGTTTCACTTGTGCATTTACCTACAGAAGTCTTGACAAATGGGACCTTTCTTCTCCCTCACACTGCTGTTCACTTGCTCCTGCTGTGGTGGGATGAGCTGGCATTAGGGGCTGGCTTAACACCTGGAGTTTCCACTGAGCCAGTAACACCACACCCACTACGAACCTGTTCAGGAGCCAGCAGTAGTCTGCTCTTCAGAAATATCTGTATTTGAAAAATGAATGAGTTAGAGATAAAAGAGAGTGTGTTAACTCTTCTAAGTAAATTATTTAAACTTGCAACCTGTTTCTGTCTTTTCCATATGAAAAATTAATGTAGCATGGGCCGTTTTGCATCTTCATGGTAAAAAAAAATCATCTTTTTATAGGTTTATTCCTCTCATGGGCTTTCCACAGCCAGTATCAGTATTTCAGCTATCAATCCTCAGGCCTCTCTCCCCCATCCCTCTCCCCAAAGGGGACAATTCTGTTAATGAGCATCTAAGTATGAACAGAACAGAGCAGGCTCACTAATCTCCAGAACACTCTGTGCTACTGAGAAGAAAAGCTGAGTCAAAAATGCTGTTCTTAACATTTGTAAGGAATGAAATGAGGATTTTTTTTTTCCATATGCCACATGGATCTTGCACTGGGCCTTTGACTGATGCTTGTTAAAAATCATGGGCAAAATCTTCACCCTGGGTGCAAAAAACTGGGCTTTTATTTTCGAATTGATGCAATACCTGAATAAAACAACTCTAATTTTCAGCAGTGCTGAGGAAATGCGCCTCTGATTAATTTCACTGGTAGTTAAGAAATATCAGCACCTCTGAAAATCAAACAGTGCTTAAATTTACTGCTCCTCTATTTGAAAATATCTCCCTGAGTCTCCATCTATTTAAGTGGAAAACTGTGAAGCCAAGGGCACACAGTGATCTGGGCAGTTAATAATGTTCCTTGCTATATAACAAATCAATGAAACTCTTGGGAATAATGGCATCAACTTGGATTTAACCGTTTCATGACAGCATCACTTTTCCAACAAATGTTGGAGACATGGCATTAGGGAAAGGTGAGTATTGCCCTTCTCATCTTGCAAGAAGGGAAAGAAAGAAAGAAGAGGGGACAACTCCTGATTTCCCTGAATTGGCTTCAGTTATTCCTGAGCAACATCGCAGATTTTTAGTGACCTGAAATGGCAGACTCCCTGATCTTTCTATAGGACAGTCACACAGAGCTCATCATTGCAGGTAGGAACTGATTCTCCTTTCCCTTGTGGCCTGCAATTAGCATCTGGCTCCTGTGTGAAGCATTAATTTTTCTAGCCCTGGAAGTGCCTGTGCCTGCACTTGGAGTCTTACTGCATCTGCCCTCATCAGTGGTAGCTTTCTCTTCCACATCCTCTGTGCTGGGTGGCTGGCTGGAAGCAAAGCTGTAGTGTTCACTCTTTTACAAGACTGCTCTCCTGGGCATTCCCACATCTTTATGGCCCCATGTTTCAAGGCCTTCTGCTTCCCCTCATTATTTATTTATTGCATTTAGCTGCTTATTTGGCTGACAGTGCACTTTCTGTCCTTGTATACCTTGTCCCCACTAATGTTCCACATACATTTTAAAGACAATTTTATTAAAAAATAAAAGCAGGTGAGTTAAGTAACAGTTTGTGGAGAAAAGACCTCAAAGGAAGATTTACCTGGGCTGCAATATGAGCTTCACTCTGTAATAGAAGCTGAGGCAATATTTAGTTTTGTTTCTTTTACATGATTTCTTGCAGACTAACCCAAGCAAATGCTGCCTAACTGCTGGGCAAGGAAAGATTGAAGGGAAAGCGACCTACGAGCTACTTAATGCTTTTTGATATCCACATAATGCTGGTATCCACCAGCCAGAAGGGCGATAGTGACATATTAGGGTTGACACTGTGAGCTTAACGCAATCATTTTTGGTTTGTTTTGTTCTAGGATCTTAGCGAAATACAGCTGAAAGAACCCATTTGGGTGGTTTTGGTGCCAGGTGTAATTTTGCATTAAAAACTGCTGGGGAAAGTTCTTTTCTCTGTGGCAATGGATAATCTACAATGGCCATCTATTTCTTTCCTCAGTATCAATAATGTGAAGCGTGTATCGAGCATTGCTTTGTGAGAAGCACTTTGATATCTTTGTCAACCATTGTCCTTTGCTATAGCTTTATCTCTAGCAACAAATTTGGCGTGTTTTGTACAGACAGAATAAACGATAAAAACAACTGATTTTATTGAAAGAGACGATTCAAACGGGAAAGGACAATGCTTGTTACAGGAGAGGTGGTTTATCTGTGCCGGGGAGAGGCACCGAGCTCTGCTCAGACACCCTGTGAAAGGCACAGGGCCGGGCTGCCTCAGGCGGGATTCCCGCGGGAGGCACCGCCCGCCCCTCAGGGCGGAGGCGCCGGGAGAGCACGGGAGAACAGCAGCGGAGAGCAGCGGGGAACACCGCTCCCTCTCTGGGCTCCACACGCGGCCTCCGAGCCGCCCGAGCCGCGCTTCCAACATCGCGCCCCGCTTTTCCCGTCTCCTCCTCAGGGCCCGCTCCCCTTCAAGGGGCCGCACCAGAGCGTTCCCGCCGTGCCCGGCCGCGGCCCCTCGGAGGGGCTCCCTGCGGCCGTGCCCGGCCCCTCCCTCAGCCGGCCGGGGCACTGAGGGACGGGGAAAGCCGCGCCGGGGCCGCACCCGCGGAGGGGCCGCGCTGGCAGCGCTGGTCGGCCCCGGCAGAGGGAGCCGGAGACCTTCGAGCCGAGGAGGCGGCGCCGGGGCCCTCGGGCTGGGTGTTCCCTCTATGGGCAGAACCTGCGGGGCTTGGCTTTCCCTCCTCCGGCCAGGGCCCTCAAGCCCCAGAGGTGTTCGGTGTGTCAGTGCCGCTGCTCCGGGGCCGTGCATCCCGGTGAGGATGAGGGGCTGCTCGGAATGCCGGAGGTGCCCGCCGCCCGCTCCGCTTGGAGCCATCAACCAGGCCGCTCTGCAGCTGCACCTTGCCATCTGTAATTCGTATAATTTGATTTGACAGTAATTCCATCGTTGTTATGTTTATTTACAAGAGGTGCCCTGTTACGCGTTCGGTTTCTGCCTGTTGTTTTCCTGCCCTTCCCAGTCGTGGTTCCATGATTTCATATGCAGATCTTGGGCCCGCGGCGCGTCGCGGCTCCCGCGGTGTCAGTCGCTCCTTTGTGCCGTGCCCCAGGAGGGTTTGGGTCTGTACAGGACCTGCTCGTCCGTGCCTTGGTAAAACCACTATAGTCTTACCTGAAATCTCTTATTTCATTGTAATATTACAATGAAAGGTGCTTTTGGCTTCCCATCAATTTGGGTTGGTACCTTTTCCCCACACGTTTTTCCTTTTAAAAACAACTCGCAGTGTTTACTTTCAAGTGCTCGTTTGGTTCAAGAAAAGCAGGGAAGCACAGCCTCGTTATATCATTTTCTAGGAGCTAAATACCAGAAGCAATTCAGCACAATGAAGTACAACATTTTAAATGCCAAAATGTTTTATTTTTTAGTCACTTCTCCTTGGAGCTGAATCTGAAACCGGTATCAAATCCCTCTCATGCTTCTTGAATTGGCTGTAGGAAAAGCTGGGTGTATCAACATGACTTGCAGAACAATATTTCAAAGATGCTTGGAAATTACTTCCAGAGTAGTGTTTCCAGAACAGTGATCCACAAGATAGATCTAGCCAGTAGGAAACTGTGAGTGGAAGGGTTTGTCATCCATCATATCTCTTTTTAGAGCTCAAGTGTTTAATTAGGAAACATTTGGGATACTGTCTGGAGTTCTTTATTGAGCAGAGATGCCTACAAAGAGAAGAGAGCTCTTATTTCTTCCTGAATGCATCCTTATTGTAGGAGATGAGATGAAGGTATCCTCTTGGTATACAACACCTTGTAGAGAAACTCTGCAGCAAGTGAGAGATTGTTCTCTTTGCAACCTCACAACTTTCAAAGTCATATCTCTCTCTACTCCCAGAAATACTCTAAGCCTGCAGTTTACTGGGAGAGAGGCACAGTCCTTGTTACCTGTGTCATCATCCAGAAAATAATACATGAGAAAAGAAAATTTAGCTCCCACATGAAGTACTTCAGTTACCTGGGTGTCCAGAGTTCTGTTTGCTACCTCAGAGAACATGTTATTTTACCAGTTAATAGTGGTCCCTGGAGTAACGCTCAAAACGGAATGCTGCCTTCTCTCAGGTGCATACTTTAAGTCCTCATGTGCTCTGTAAGAGCAGACCATTCCCATCAATAGGTAGCAGCTGAGTGAAAGCTGTGGATTAGCAATTTGGGATCTTGATACCTTATGCTTAGAACCCAACTGGGTGGCTTTGTTTTTCTCTTTAAAAAAATCAAAGAAATAATGATCTGATCCTCTTTTTCAAGATTTCCTGTAAATATGGATATTTCTGCATACATCTGAATGGTAAGATGATTTTTTTTTTCAGTGATACAAATGGTTGCTTTGAAAATAATAAGATCATTTGAAAAATAATGTCTTAATGTCTGAATCATGCCACTGTGTGAGCACAGTGAAAATTTCAGGATGGAGATTTAAAACTAATGAAAAAATTATGTAAGCATACACATGTGCCAGATACGGAGATAAAAGTTACAGAAAGAACTTCTAAAGTTGGATTTGCATATATTAACTTTGTAATTGTATGCACAACAGGCAATTACACAAGAGTTAATAAAGTAATAGTAATAATGATTTGTACTAGGTAATTGAAATTTATGAAGCAGTTTTGGTGTCTCTAATAAAGCTGTGATGTCTTCAAGTAGAGCTAATGAGTATGATGGAAGTGACTAGCATGAATAAACTTAATTAATGTTGCATTTGTCAAGCAAAGATAGTAAAATATTTTTAAAGGTGTCTGAATATTAGTATCCTGATTATATAAATGGAAAACTGAGGTAGGAATGCCAGTCACACTTTGATTTGCTTTGCAACTTAAGTCAGAAATGGGATACTACAGTCTTTCACTGAAATACCCTTTTCTCCTACTCAATAAAATCTTGGCCACCCTTTCCAAAAGCCATGTAAGGTGCTGGTGTACTTCAGCATTACATCCATGGCTGGGGCATGTTCCCCAAACCAGTGTTATGTTTAGGTACTTGATTTCTTTTCTCATGTTTGCACCACTTTAACTGTACCTGTTTGTTACTCAGGAGTTCAGGTATGGATACATTACTCTGAAGGAGCAGCCTGACAGCTTTGGGATCAGGGTGTCTCTGTCTATGCCTTTGAAGAACAAAAGAAACAAAATCTCTGAATGTGAAAATGGTTTTTTTTGGGCATGGCTCACTTTTAAAAATACTGGCTTTGTGCTTAGGGTTTACATTAAAGTTACTTTCTTTATCTTCCATACCCTAGGATGTGTTAAGCACTTGATAGCTACTGCTTTTTCACACCAAAAAATTGTGTGATTTGCAAGTCAGATAAATACCATACAAATAAAATGGTCCTTACTTTCTGTGTTTTTTGGGTGTTTTTCACCTGGACAAATTACCTTTATGCTGGGAAGGGTTTGCTTTTCTTTGTGTTCTTGCTTCACTTCAGTGTCCATCTCCTCAGAAAGTACGTTTAATTATAGGATGGGATGAGACAGTAGAGGATGGATCCTTTCAGCTCCCTCACTGATTGCATTACTTTTTCTTGCTGCATAAAGTTACTGGATTGCAGTGGTATGGATTATTGGTGGTTTGGGACAGGGGGATGAAATTAGGAGGAAGAGGGGCAAAATCCAAAAATAAGGTAGTGGAAGGAGTGCCAAGTGAGTCAAGTTGTTGTTGAGATGTGGCGTTAGTTGGGAGCTCTGCTGTCAGCAGTGAGTAAGGACTGCTGGGGGCACAAAGGTCATGAGTCAAGGTAACGTGCATTGGCAGAATTACATATCTGTATTTTGAGAACTAGATAGATGGAATTAGGTTCTCTATTTCCCTCCTCTCCCATTCCTTCCTTGCCTCCAGCTGAGCTCCTAATGGAAATACTGGGGGGAGGGGAAATGGGAAGCAGCAGAAGGATGTTTATTGCTGCTTGGTAGGAATGTAAATTAAGTAACTAATGATGTGCATTGAATAAATGCATTTAGGTTTTTTTGTCTTACTTCTTAGCACAGACTGCTACTCACAGCCTGTGTCTGCCCTTCACTCACACATAAGCATGTGTAAATTTGACCTTTTCCTAGGAAAGTATCACCAAACTGAGTTTTGGTTTTGAGCATCTTCCCCTTCTAAAGGAACCAGAAGTTTCTCCAGTCAGGAGTGATATGGCAGATGTCCACCAACAGTTGTCATGTTCATGACTACGATACAGTGTGGGAATGATGGGTCTGGTTGCCAAAGCTCTGGGAACCATTCTTCCTTTTGAAAGTAAGAAGGTGGGATTGTGGAAAAGCTGTGAGAGCAAATGGAATGGTGGTCCTCCTCCACACTTTTTTGGGAGGAAGGACTGGGGAATTCTGAAATGTCTCTGGATGTGAGGCTGACTGATGTTCATCGCCTCCAAATGGGCTCCTCACACCAGGAGAAACAGTCTGCAGTAAAGGTGCCAGAAAGCTGCACAGATGCAGCTTTGTCTTAAACTGCACTTCTGGATGGAGTTTGAGCTGGTATGAAGGGAATGTTCCACATTCTCCTCTAGCAAGAGGAAGAAAGAGAAGGGGTTCAGTGTTATTTATTACTGAGCATGCTGCATTTGGCAAATGACAGAAAAAGGAAGCAAAGGGGTGATGGCCTTAGGTGAGATCAGTTTAGGTCTCTGGTGCTGACAAGCTAAGAGAATAATTGGACTGACACAGGCAGTAAAAATGAGTGATGCTACATGTCATGCCAATTGACCTTGGAATTTAACCTAGGACATTGCCAATTTAACTTAGGAATGAGGAAGAGTGGTTCAGCTCTTTCTGAAAACCAAAGGAACCATCAAAGAGCTTTCCATCAGTATAGATCAGCAACCTCCATTGTACGTGGACGTAATGCCTGCTTCAGCTGCTTTAGGTTTGGTGTAGAAGGTGTTGTGACCCAGTCCCAGAGTGCAGTTTCATGTCTGAGTTATGTCACACAGCTCTGTACAGCCCAGCTTTCTGATAGTTGCAGGCTCATTCTTATTGTGTAGGATTCTGTTCTTCTCTTGCTAAATAATCCAATTTGTTCCCATCCTAACTTCACTGGCCACACTCGAGCCATCCTCGCTGATGTGTACAGGAAAATGGGGCAAGATCTTAAGACTGGGAGCTGTCTGCTGAAGGCTGCTTTGCTCCATTTGGTACAAAAAATTGCAAAATACAGTACAAAGCCTTGTCTGTGGCCCGCAATGTCTGTCTTCAAGAAATAATAAAGAAGATGGGTGACTGCTGTAAGGCAAAGCTGCAAAAACATTTTGCTTGATTTTTTGTGGGTTGGCGTTGGTGGTTGCTGTTTTTAAAATCTTTCCCTCCACTTCCTTGTTTTATCTTTCCACTCTTGTATTGCCCTTATGCACAGAGTGAGCCTGAGGAATAGGGATTATCTGCTAGGGTGGTAAATCCAGCTCCTTCCCAAGCCACTCTCATAATTCTCACTGTCTCTCTGAGGATCACTCAGGCAGGAAGGTGTGAAGAGAAGTACTGGTGAGAAGGTGTGAACAGAGGAAAGACTTGCAGAAACAAAGATGCTTTGGCCCAAATAGTTATGATCTTTTCCTGCTTGGTTCATTTCTTCCTAAACACCCAGATCCCTGAACTGTATATTCTCCGGACAGCATGTCACTTAATTATTTTTCACTGGATGGAAAAAACTATAATTCCAGTAAATTAAAAATAGAGCTGCAAATGGGCTTGGTTTGATCTCTGTGGTGTCTGAGGCAGAGGAACAAGATTAATTCCCGCAATTAGATGTTAATTGATGTCTGAGCATGTCTATTCCTAGAAACAGCAAGACCACGTATAGCATAACCAGCGCCATTAAAACAGCATCGCCTTCCCCCTGTGCTCAGCAAGGGCAGAACGGGAGGAGGGCAGAACTCACATCTAAATAGAGCAGTGGGGGATGCTGTGAAATGAGCAGAAACTTGTGATGAGGGAGAGGGAGTGCAGCCACCTCAGATGGCTGTGAACTGGTGGTTAAATGCACAGGGTATTACAGGAGAACTGTGGCTTTGTTTGCTAAACCTACATGTGCTTTATTTTCATTTCTTTGCTGGTCAAGTCTGCTTGAGATTCACATCATAAGGAACTACAAAGGTTTATTACAAAGTGATGAAATGTGTAATAAAGAAAAGAAGGAAAAAAAATCCAGAAATTTTCTTTGGCCTTTGGAAAACCATATACTAACAATTTTGATTAAATGGAATAAGAGGTCATTGAATCTGGTCTTTTACCTACTGTGTGTAACAGCTTCAGCTACATCCATTTCAATAATGAAATTCTGTTCCTGTGCTGCCTGTGCCTTATATATAAAGCACCATGCACTGTATATATTTCATTTTGTTTCCATTTTACAATACAGTAAAAATCTTTTTCAACTAGAATAGATGCTAGCCTTGGATACTGAAGTGCTGAATAGAATAATAAATCCTGTGCATCACTAGCTTGACTTTCATCTAAGAGTCTGAAAAAGCTTTATAAACATCAAGCAATCTTTCCAGCATGCCCATTACAACTGGATAATATTACCACTGCTCTGCAGCTATTATTATTATTTTGTATCATTGCATCTAAGGACCCCAATCAGACTCAAGACTGTACTCTGTATGTAATGAAAAGTTAAGCCCTGCCCCAAAGACCTTTGAACAATTATTAAAAATAGAGGGATGGAGGCCAGAGTAATGCAGGATAACAGTAGAAGAGGGGAAAAATTTGCAACTTGGGGAGTGACCAGTGTTGGAACAGCATGATCTATCCAGCCATTGTCATATATCTTGTAGGCAATGCACTGAAGATGGGACCTGAAGAATTTTCTCAGTGACACTGTAGATTTTACTGTGTGACTACTTTTGCATTTAGAGGGCAGCACAGGAAGAGCCTGAGGCACACTAGACTTGATGAGCAATTAAGTTTGCCTCAACATTAGGACAAAAATCTGCAGAGTGGAGGTAACTGAACTGTGAAAGAGTAAAGGCTGTTGCATGATGTGAGGCAGTAATCTAAATGGAACCAGTAGGCTGAGGAAAATAATGGCCAGCCCCTTGCCCTAACAGAGGTGACAAATGGAACGTGGATAGAACATCACTGTCCAAAGAACTTGTGATAATCTCAGCTTTTTATTTCTGTTTCCAGACATGCTTAATGAGGAGTTTGCAGCAGCAAAAGGAAAGCACAAAGACTGTACCAGCATATGTAGAATATTGTATTGTACAGCCTGGTCACCTGTGGCCAAACCAATTAAACCACAGCAGGTGCAGAGCGAGCACTTCTGTTAATTTTACAACTACAGAAGCAGTTTTAGGAAGCAGTGTCTGGCATGTTGAGGCTGTGCAGTGATTCTGTGTCACTCAGGATTACCCTTGCATTCTTTGTGCAATCTGTCAAGTGGGGCTTTCACAAGTGTTTTGGGGGAAGGAAGAACTTCCTTCTGGGGTTTCCTCCTAGCCCAGTGCCCATTAACACCTGGGCTGCAGGGAGAGTGTTCAGCTCAGAGCACCCCCTACATGGGCAGTTAAGGGGGGTTGAAGGCATCTAAACCATCTATGGCATGATTTCTTCATTGCTAAGCTGAAAAAAATATGCTGAATCTCTCTCAATTTAGCTCTACTGCAGCAAAATTGCAGAGCTAACAGGAGTTTTATACTTTCCATCTTGGGTCTCTCAAGATGCAGAGTCTGACAAGCATCTACAGAGGAGTCATTCATTTTACTCTGAGATGTGTTCTGCCACTTCAGAGATGCTCATGCCCAATTCTTACCAAAGGCAGAGATCCCACCTCTGACTGCTCCCAGCTGTTGAATACAGAAAATACCTGGGAGAGGAAAGTGTTTGTGATTGCTCTGTGCAGCTGCTGTAGGACTGGACCTCTCCTTGTTTAGTTTCACCCTGTGACCCTCTGTTTTTCTCTTTTTTTTTCTGATCACCTGGCTGTTCATAGGAAAGCTGAGGCAGAATTCCCTTCACTGTCCAAGCCTAGACAACAGTCTGCTTTTTTTGAGTAGATTGTTTCTGTCTGTCTCCTTTCAGCAGTTCAGACAGGTCCAGGTCATGATGTAAGAGTACAGACATGCAGAGCTGTACCATTGAAAGGACAGCTGTCTGTAGAACATAAGAACCTATGTCAACAGCAAATCAAGAGAACCCTCAGAGTTCTCACACTGCTTCTACCAACCAGACTGTGGGATCCCAGGTGCTTCTTAGGTACACACTGCTTCTCCCATCTCCACATCACCAAGGACTCCCACAGGCTTCCTTCATGCCATGACTGCAGCTCACACTCTCAAAGTCCCTGGCACAGGGCATTAGCCCAGGTCTGTTAGCCTGGGCCTCTTTGCTATTCCACACCATTCCTGCTGCCAGACTTCGTGCTGAGATCTGCCTCAGTGCCTGCAGCCAGTAAGGTGGGCACAACAGGAACCTGCTGAAATCTTTCTACAGGTGTTTGTACTGTTCCTCTGCATCATCAATGGGCTGGGGTGGCTGCTGTGTCAAAGGGTTTGGGTTCCTGAATCCTGGGCAGTGAATCTCTGCCTCTATTGTGTAAAATATGTGTGCTTGAGAAATTCTTCTTGTGAAGTTTGTGCTCCTTGCATTCTGCCATGTTATCCCTGGCCTTAATCTAGAATTCCAAAGACTTTGTGGTCTAGGGAGATGTCTTCTTACCCAAGGATAATGAACCGTGATATAAACATAGATTGTGCCTTGAGTGTTTCAAGTCAGGCTGACTTTGAAATACTGGCTGTTGAATATTTCTCTTCCTGACTAGTGACCTTCCAGAAAGCTATTTGGTCTGTCTGGGACTTGCACAGGTGAAGGAAAAGAGGGATGATAATTTGGGTGACTGCCCTTTAACATGAGTAGATGTGGTATTTCCTTTGTGTGTCTTGTTTTCCCATTCTAGTACACATCTCCTTGTTGGGCTACAATATCTGTGTCCCATGCTGGTGCAGTGGGATTTCACAGCCATTTTAGTGCCAGACTGTTGTCATGAGCAGTGTGATATCTTGCAGCTGGTCTCTTTGAAGATGCCACTGGAGTTGAGGATCCAGCTCAAAGGAAATCAGTCAAGCTAGAAAAAAGACACTGACTGCACAGATCAGAGTAGCATTTTGATTGGCATGCTGGCCATCTGCCACAGGCTGTGATTCTGCTAACTTTTAATGCAGGTTCAAATCTGGTCAGTTCTTAGGTGGGAGAATGCTGAGAGAAAAGCTTGTGCTGCAAGGAGTGAAGTTCATTGATGGAGGAGCTGCCATTCCTCTTTCTTCAAGGGCAGACAGCACTTTGCCGTGATAACAGGGGATGTTGTCCTTCTGGAAGTGCCATCACTCACACACTGCCTGAAAATTGCTTCTGGTTTATGTTGCACTTAAGAACTTCCCAAGGCAGTGAGAATCTTATTCTGCATGGCCTGTTCAAATTTCCATGTAAACAACTTCAGTGCTGCCTCCCTAAATCTACATTCCTATGATAACAAATGTTTGAGGTACTGTGTGTGAAGGCCTGTGTTTGCAAGAGGAGAATCACGTGAAGAATTACTGAAGTGCTGGTGATAGATGGTAACTCAATACAAGATTTTAAGTTAGGCCACCTAGAAGTGGTTTTGCTTTGCATTTGCAATGTTTTAAGGGCGCACCATGGCCTTGGTTGCTGCTGCTCAATGGACAAGCTCTGATCCACTGTACACCACAGTACAGTAACTCAGTCACTTGCATTCAGGTTAGAGACAGCAATCTCATTTGAAAATGATTGTTTTTTTCATGCCAAAGAAATATGCAGTGTTGCCAGCGTGCTCAGAGAGATAGTAATGAATCTCTCTTTAATCCACACATTTGATGATTTTCCTGTGTGAAAAGGATTGGGCTTTGTTTACCTCTGTGTAGGCAACTCAGCAGGAGAAGAGTGCTCTTCATATTAGAAATTTTCTTTTTTGAAAGAACAAGTTGTTTGTGATTGGGGTTCTTTGCAATTGAGGCCACATCTAGCAGTAAAATTTCAGTAGTAGAGTGAATGTTTGGATTTTTCTGGTGTAAAGGATAATGAGATGTTCTGATGCCTTATATCATTTCCAAAGGGCAGATCTCTGATGCTTGTGGCATTCTAAATGCCACGTGAAGCATTTCACTGCTCTGATCAGGAATTGTTTGGCACCAAGGCTTTGCATGGGATTTCTAATACTTCTTTGTTGCATTTAGACTTTGGCTTGACTGCAGAAACTCCTAGCAAATACTTCTGATGATATATTAGCATTTTTGCTGCCTTTTAAAATCTAAGATGAAAAAGAATGTAATGAGCCACCTAATCTGTGCAATACTTGCTCTCTCTTTCTTACATATAAAAGGAACTGCTCTTTTTTCCTTTTGCTGCTAATTGACTTGATCTTCCCTTTATGCTGCTGAAGTTAAGATGCTGCTATGCTCTTGCATCAAGGAGGAAAAATGGCATGTACAAGGTAGGTCAGCTCAGCTACCACTGAGAAACAGGTACTAATTACACTGATTTTTCACCTGCATCTTAAATGACAGAATTGCTTGAGAGACAGAGGGTGGGGCCCAAGATTAACCATTGTAACCAAACTTGCCTTTGAATGGAAAACCTTCTGGCTAATTTTTTTTGCCTGCTGGGTGCCTGTTTTACAAAGCCATTTAATGATTCCAAATGAGAGAAAAGAGCCTAGCCAACATATGCCTTCTCAGCTGTCTTCTTTGGATGGTGAAGAGATAAGAAAGATTAAGGGGTGCTGCATTGCTGTAATTAATGAAAGAAGATAAATTTATTTTTGCTATTCAAAAAGCACTTCTGTTCAGCATCTGACATTGACTGACTTGCACAATTTGACTCTAGACTTCTGGAATTCTGATCTCAGTGGAAAGGTATTGGAGAAGACAGAAATGGAACAAATGAGGGACCAAAGACTTCTCCATGTTAACTAAATGAATATGTTTATAATCACTGAACAACCCCACAATTGCTGCTGAAGCTATTGCGTGTAACAGCTACAGAAAGTCTCAAAGCATGTAGATATAAAACATGTTTGCAACTGAGAAAGGAAGCCGTAAAAAGGGCGAGCATTTTAAAAACTTTCAGATTACAGGTTCCCCCACCTCATTTACAAACAAACAAGCATAACAACAGAGCTGTTATGCAAACCACGTCCCTGATTCCTGAACAGTGTTGTCAACACGTGCCCTTTCCATTGCTCAGTAAGGAGCAGCCATTCAGAATGATCCGAGCCACTGCACAGGTTTTCAGGCCATCTGTCAAACAGTGCTCACCCGCCCGTCACTGCAGACCTGGAGTCACCCCTGTGCTCATGCAGACCTGCTGTTATCTCACTTTCTCTGTTATTGTCATTTGTTGACATCGAGACATGGAGGTTATGGGAGATATTATTTACGTGACTAAAACAAATGCTACCTTATTGGCAGCTGCCTTCTGTCTAAATTTTTCTTTGTAAAAGGAAGAATATTGTTTTCATAGCTCTTCATGGCATATTTGTAAGTTGCCCACAAAATCTGACAGCAAAAATCCAGGTTTAATACTTTGAATTAAATTTAGCAAGCTCATTTTCCCCAGCTTTCCTGTTTATTCTAAATGACTTTTTAGTTATTCTTGGCTGCAGGAAATTCATTATCTAGGGTGTACAGTAATGCAGGTTGGGCATATCAGCTGAGCTGTCCTGGTTCTTGTACACAGTTCTGGTTTTTTGTTTAGCAGATGCAGGTGGTACCAGATGCAGGCATTTGCAGAAAAGTGTGCAGCTGCTTAATTTGTTCCCTTTGTTTCTCGTGAGGTGTGTTGTAGTGGAGCAGCAGTGAGGAAGAGCTGCCTGTGTGTCTTGCAGCTGCTACATGAGGGTGAAATACTGTTGTAAGTATTTGTACTTTCTTTTGGGGGTGGCAGGGGCAAAAGCCATTCTTCTCAGTTAGAAAATCTTCAGCAGGAAAGATCAACAACATGGGTAGGGAAACTAACAGAGAGACAGAGTCCCTCTCTTTTTCCATAAGAACAGGATGATGGGAAAGGCAGAATGTGCTCTGAAACTCTTTTGACTGCCATACCATGCAAATCTCAGTTTTTTATCTATTTGAAAAAAGGGCTTATATTAGAGCCTAATAAACTAGAACATCTCCTGGTTTAGAGATTGAGAGCTTTGTGGTGTATTTTGATGTGCTTATCTGAAAGAAAAGGTGGAGAGTTGTTCCACATGAATACTCAAGCTGTTTCAGGGTTCTGTCACAGCCTATTTTTCTTCTCTCCTTTTACTTTAATTGGACAAATGGAAAATAATGAAGAAGGTACATAGAACAGGCTACCTGGATCAATAAAAATGTCAGTTTGGCCGCATCAATGTAATAGGCAAGGCTAATGTCATTTGGCTAAATAAATGGGTATGTTTTGTGCAGCATTGTGGTTGTCTAGAGTGCTTTAAAAGCAAAGATAACAACAGAGCTCAGCAGCTGGCAGTCACTGTGGCCTGGTGATCTTAGAGCAGAAGAGATTGTCCAGTTTTCAGCAGGAAAGGTTCTTTATGCCAAAGCACTGGCTCTGCTGGGGCCAGAGGAGGGCTGTGAGGCTCAGCAGGGCAAGGCTGGGCATGGTTTACCTGATAAATGGCAATTCTGCCAAATACAAAAAACAACCCAAGGTTTTGCTGAAGTCTGGTCAGTGTTGAAGTCTGCTGTCTTTGTGGCAGTAGTGTGTTGATACTGAGATGCTGAGCACTGTATGAATGTTAAATTTGAAGTCAGGAGATCTCAGCACTGGATGTGTCCAAGACCCACAGATTAAATTGGTGGCAAGAATTCAACCAGACTCGATGTAGACAAGTACAGCCTGACTGGTGGCCAGGTTTGCAAGTCAGCTTGGGCAATGCCTTTGCAAGGCAGGCGCTGCATGCTGAGCAATGCCCCAGTGAAATTCAGAACTGCTTTTGCATCTGTGTGCAGTGGAGGGATGGTCAGGGCCACCACAGCTACCCAGCTGTTTGCTGTGCCCTCTGCATGCCTGCCTCTCTCCTGGCATGAGACCCTCTTGTTGCTATAAAGAAGTGTTTCTTCTTTTGCTCACTTTATCTCCTGCAGCACTCAAGCAGGAGTCCATGTACTGTGGCATTGTAACACAGCTGCATAATGCTGTGCATTTGATTTCAGTCCACAGAACTGCTATTAGCAGTACCAAATTAAAACCCTTTATGAAAGGTCACAATGTGTCACTTTGTCTTCGATGCCTAAAGAGATGGCAGCAAATGCATTTCCATGGCATTGATATTTGTTGGGGGCTTTAAAAATTCTACTAGCCCAGAAATTTACAGATGTCTTCTGCAATTTCTGTGATGCTGCAGCATCCCCATAGAGGTTTTCTTTAAATTCCAGTGGAATTGGGAGGAATCTTAGTGGTCAGGATAATAATCAGGAACTTCTGGTTTATCTAGGATCTAGTTTCATTCCAGCCAGATACCAGAAGTTTTCACAATTATTTGATCTCTTAATTCTCAGCTTTAGTTCTCAGCTGTGAAATGTGGCAGTTTAATACATTTTGTCCACTTATTAATAAATACAGATGTGAAATCAGAGTGCTACCAAAGACCTGATCTGTGGAAGAAGTAGCCAGGTGAGATGGGGAGAATTTCTGCTTTCAAGGCTGCTAAAACAGAAGTGAAAGGCAAGTCCTTTCAGCCCTTCAGGTTCTGGGTCAACACTGTTCATCTTCTTCTTCAGAAGCCACATACTGACTTTATTTATATTTAGGGTCACAGATTTATTTTACTTTATGCTACACACAGGTTATTCTGAAATGAATACTGACAGCCAGCCTCTTAATAGCCTGTATGCAGCACTTTTTTGCAAGTATATCTGTGCTTTACAAATTGGATTGCACACTGTGATCCCTTTCCCAAAGGGCAAATACCTCTGGGAGGAATCCGACACATTTACAACATTGCAAGCTAAATCAAACACCCTCTTAGAGTGGCAAAGAGGAGAACGGTACTCCAGCTAACCTTAGGAAACTTGAATGGCTTGTAAGAAGTCAGTGTAATGTAGTGCCCAGTCATCCCGGCTAGTGACCTGTCCTTTCAGTAATCTTCCATGTCTATTTGTTTTTCATTTCTTGTGAAAATGAAATACTGAGTCAAAGCACTAATTCAGCATGGAGCCAGGTATTTTATGTCACACCTTGACATTGTGCAGTCACTGATGCAGGGCTCAGCTTGAGCAGAGAATGAAACTGTGGCAGAGAGATTTACTGTTCTTGTTCCTGAGGAACAGTCTTGTACCCAGAGGTCAGGTCACTGACTAAAATTTGCTTCTGCAGGAAGCTCCGTGTCCAAAATGATAAAATGGGCACTGTTAGCTGACTAAACAGAGGCTGGTTCTTGCCAGTTTTTAAAAACAGCAAAACAACTTCCCTTGTGTGTCAAGAGGACATTCCACCCAAATTTTGCATCCCATGCCATCTGCACCAAACTTTCCAATACCATCAAATACTGAGCCACCACTGCAACTTTGGACAGGAGTTAGTGGGATCTCAGAAGGAGGCTTGTGTGGAGCATGTGTCCCTTCACTGACCTTTGCTTGACAGATGTTCAGGACCTGAAACAAGATTTGGAGAATGGAGAGAGGGAAGGTTTTATATGGCCTTCAGCAGTCCAAAGCAGCACAGGCAGTTCTACTCTTTTTCCTTCCTCTATGAGGGCTTTTGGTCAAGCATTTGCCAGTGTTGATCTGTCACTTTTCTGAGGAGAAAATGTGGGTGGATGTTATTGCAGAGGAGCTCTTAAGCCCTTTCTACTGCTGGAGGAGATGGTGTGTAGAGTACAGGCAAGTCATGGCCCAGTGATGTAGGAGCAGAGCATGGAGCTCATACAGGAGGTGCCTCGGGAGCTCCAGTACTGCACAATTGCTGTACCGATGGTATCTTACACATGGCTGCCCTTCTGTCTTGCCTACCAGTCAGTGCAGGAATGTCACAGTGACTTCTCTCCACAGTAGCAAAGGGTTGCACCCTTTTCTCTGCACAGAGGCTGGTGCACAGGTCTCAGCCTAGCTTGGCCAATCTGAACTCCTTGATGCTGCCTATGACTTGGGAGTGACAAGGGACTTGTATGACACCATGGATGACATTTCTTTTACTGGTTTGGCATAGAAATGGAGCTTGATTCTTTTATGAGGGTTAGCATGGACTGTAACTTAGAGCTGGCTACCACATTCAGATAAGTTTGGAGTAAGTGGATACTTTAGAGCCCAGTATTACTTCTCTCTCCTTGCCAAATTACATGAACTAGTTGTTGAACTGCCTGCAGGTGAAGGCTGCAGTCTTTCATCTCTGAAGAAATAATGCCTGTGTGAGACTCCCCTGTGAGTGTTGTAGGCCCATTACAACTTGAGGAATGTGACCACGTTTCATATTCCAAGAAGGAAAGATCCTTTTATTTTGGGGATGGTTATGTGCAGTGTTTAAGTCTTAGTTGGCTTGGCACCTCACAAAACAAAGGCATTTTTTATGCTTCTCTGTAAGACCTACATGCCAGCAGAGAAGTAAAACAAAAGATGGTTAGAGCAGCAATGTGTACACCCATTATCTGTTGCAAACCTTTGAAGTTCAGCCACCTTCGTGGACTGTGAGAGTTGGTGTGCAAAGCTTGTGCTTCTGTTTGTGTGGTGGTGCTGGCACAGGCAGGGCCCCAGTAGTCACAGATAATTCGTATGGAACAGAAGCATGGCATGAAGAATGTGCCTCTGGCTGGAGTGAGGGAGTCACTTTATCACCAAGGCTTTTTTTAAACTGAAGACTGTTTACCTGGCAGCTCTCAATTAACATGCTGATGAAATCTGTGCAGGAAGTTTACACAAGCTCCTTGAGAATATTTGCTACTTTAAATTTGCCTGTTTTGTCTATATTTAGGGGATCAACCCCTTAGCCATGTGCTTGAAAATAAAGGATAAAAACTAGACATTCTAAACTTAATGCTTTCATTCTTCTCACACACTTTGGAGTAGCAGTTATCTAGCAATGGAATTACACAGTATCCACAAACTGTAGTTCACTGTTAAGCTCTCTCAAACAGAAAATTACACCAAGAAATCCATAAACAGTAAGAACAGCAAGGGTCAGACTGTTTTACCGTGAAGAATTATATGGTGTGGGAAGCCTATTGCCTTTTGGTTTTTTCTGCTGTTAATGCACCAAGCTTGGCTCCCGTGGAGCTTTCTGAGAAATCAGAAATGTAGTGTTGTATTTGAAATGCATTGCAGTATTAAAATTCTATTTTGGTACGCTTTACACAAAACTGTAATCCTTATAGTAGATATTTAACTCTGATATGTTTTATCTGCAAACTGTTCTCAAAATGATTGATCCTCCTGGCCTTTACTCTAGAAAGATGCTGAATGTTGGCTGAGGGAAACTGATCTGTGTTGATGTTAAATGACTGCATTAGGGCTGGTGTGAAAAAAAAGCATTTATCTTTCTGCCTTGCTGGACATATGCAGACTGCATAAGGCCTAACATTTGTTTCAGTTCCTGTGGAGTGATTTAAGTTCCACAGGCTTCTTGAAATTCCTTACCCACCTTACTGCTACCTGCCAAAGGCTGCTAAGAGAAAGCCACCCCAGAATGCACGATTCAATTGCAGGTCAGCACTGTCTTGTTTAATACATCACATCTCTTCATAAACAATTTTATTGTTTTGCAGAACAAACATGTTTAGAAAGAGGAGGTACAATGTACAGCTTGATTGCCTTCAGGGACTCCTGGCTGATGGTTCTGTGACTCCTGAGGTCTTTCAGGGCCTGGGGCACAGCACAGAGCACCCCTCCAGCTGCCAAGCTGGGGGACGACTGGCACAGGCAATGCAGCTGAGGCAGCAGAGTTGGCTCTACCTTTATTCTCCACATGGAGAACAGCAAAGGCAAGGAACTGCTTCTGATTCATTTTAAGAAGTCTAGTTGGGTCTGCCTGACCTGTGGTTTCTATGTCAGTCAGATCTTCAGTAGTTAACACCTGAGCACTGTCTTCATGAAGCTTGGTGTAAAGAGTACCAAACACACGCTAAAAATCTTAAATCAATCACAGTGATTGATAAACGTTTAGCATTACCTGGCAAATGAGTGGTAGCTTTATATTTTATCCACAGAATAACAATATTGGGTTAACAAAGAACTAAAGCAGAATAAGGAGACAATTTTTTATTCTTGGTCTGGATGGGTATTTGGTACTTGCAGAGGTGCTATTAAACACTGCCTGCGTATCTCCAGTGGCTGCAGTATCAAGCTAGCCTAACATTCCTGGGATGGAGAAAGTCCAGGCTTAAGAGCAAGGAAGAAGGGGATTTCAAGTAGAACACAGCCTTAATGTTATTTGCTCCAGTGTATTAAAACAGCTCTAGGAGTTTCACATACCAAATAGCAGCAGTCGTTTAACATTTAAAAATTAACGTTTTCATTACAGATGGCAATACAAGCCCCAGCATGTTTAGATATGTGATCAGCTCTCCTGTTGTCTTCACACAGACTCTATCACTGAACATGATAATTCGATGTAGGAGTGGGCACTTGTAGTTAATGAGGGAGAATTTGCAAAAAGGATGACGGAGAAAAGCTTATAGAAACCAGAGCAAATAAAGAAGGCCAGCAGGAGTACTGAAACAGGCTGATAAATAGATATTTATTGGTTAGTAAGTTTTAAATAGCACGTAATTACCTGCTCCCACTAATTCAGCAGAAGTTGCTGCTTTAGAGGCAAAGTATTTCTGTTAAGGTGGCAGCTGGAATACAATCAGCATCACCTTGCTGATCCTGCACATGTGCACGCTCCAGTCATCCCTCAGAGCTCTGTGCCCCGGGACAGCAGGACACACACTATGGAGAATGACTGGAACTGCTGGCAGTTGCTCAAACCTCCCACCTGCTGGAGGGAGTGTTTTTAGTGGAATTGCAAGTGAACATGATGGTGGTTCCAGGACTAAATCTATAGTAGTTGACAATAATTTAACTACAGCTACTACTAAACAGGCAAACTGAGATATGGGGACAAGCTACATCTCACCAGAAGATAAGCCAGACAAGGACTGATAATATACAGGTGGGTGTGCTGGAAGCGAGAGCTGGCTTATTCCAGCAGCATCATTCTGCTACAGCCATTTGATGTCCCAGAAGATTTGAGTCCATGCACAGGAAATACATGAGTGAACAATTATTTTTGCCAAGACCTGAGACCAGTCAAAAGCAGAAAACAAGGGGTATACAGAGTGACTGGAAAATAGGTGTATAGCTGTAGAATTTGTAACTAACTACTGCTTACCTGGTGAGCATTTCTATCTATGGAAATGTTGGGGTGGGTGTGTGTAACAAAGGGCAAAGTCTGCTTGCAGACAGGACAAAGGTCACACCTCTGGCTGCTGTGCACGTGACAGACTACCCAAATAAGGATTAATGCAAAGCTAATACAGGAGGATGAGCTGAAACATTTCTAGGTAGCCATCCTTTTAACACTCTAGTGTGGACAAGTGTTGTGCTGGCCAACAGTGATTAATTTTCATTTTAACCTACTGGAGCTCATCATCTTCCTCGTGCTGCTGCTAAATGCAGGGTGTTAAAAGACTTCTTCAGAAACTGGTTGTAGCTGAAGCTTTCAGGAATCTGAAGAAAATGTAGTATAAATACTGCAGAAGGAGGAGGTGGGGGGAGGAAGAAAATTATTGCTAGAATGAAGAATGAATTTAGCTTAGCTTTAGCTCACACTCTTTCCTCCCTCCTCCAGGAGTCTTGCATTTATGTGCTCCTTTGAAAAGCGGAGAGATGAGACTGAGCATTTCAGGAGCCAACAATGAAACTGTCATTGAGCTGGCTTAAAGAAGCAGTGCTGATCATGCAGGCCCCTTTCAAAGGAAGATACAATGCTGTGTTTTTCTCTTTTTTTGAATTTTTTATGGATTAGCTCTTCTTCAAAGACATCCTAAACAATCTATGAAAATAAAGACACCCCAAAATTTTCAAGTGTTCCTTCCAAGCACCCTAAGGAGAGCTCCTTCTGGACTTGCATCTCTGATGTGGAAGATGACTTCAATACTTTGACTTCAGGGATGTCGATTTTTTTTTTCTAAAAAACCTTCAGTTAGAATTTGTTTTTCCACCCTCCTCGGGCATGCTGGCAGAGGGAAGGAAGGTGTCTTCTGCAACTCAGAAAAGAACAAAGGGGACCAAGCAACAAGAAAACAGTAGGTGTTACCTGTCCTTTCCTGTGAAGGGAGAGCCACAGACAGGAGTAGGTCTCTATAATTTTATTCTCATTACTTACACAGTCACTGCACCATGCTACAAGTTATTAACTCACAGCATCCTACTGCATGTTATTGGCTTTGCACAAACCTAGCAGAAAGGAACGTTCTGCTTATGGTTAAACCATTGCCATCAATACTTGCTACTTTGTGAACCCCTTTTGTTAGAGGATGCAGTCATCATCATCTTTTAAAACTATATATAATTTCAGTAATCTCTTCCTAATGCTTCAGATGCATGTATTGAATTTGAAATAATTTACAGTTACTCTTATAAAGTTCTGCTTGTTTTTCTTCCAAAGAAAATAGCAGCATATTGCAAAATAGGAAGGCTCAGTAGCAAAATATGTAGTTATTACTAAATAATCCATCAAAAAAGTTTTCTTATGACGGTCCCATTTCATTTCTTTGCATATAACATCTGTTGCAGAATTGACTCAGACAAACTCTACACAGGTATAGTCATAAAGATAAAGCAAAATGGTTTTCTGTATTACCAAGTCAAAAAAGTTGGTGCTGTTTGGCAAGTAATGACCTGCCTCTTTCCTATTCTATGATCCAATCTGACTTGAAGAGAAAAGTGGATGTGATCACCAGGCATTTGTCACTTTGCATCCTCTGCCTCCTGTTCTCATGCCTTCTTTTGTCCTTGCTGAACTTCAGAGTGGAAGATGAAGCATGCAGAGTTTATGGGAAGGTGCGTGTGAACAGAACCACAGAACTCAAGTTCAAAAACCCCACAGCCCAACATCCAGAACAGGTACATCGTGTCTGCATTATGTTTCAGTTAACTGAAGAAATAGCCTCTCACTGCATTAAAATACAAGGAGCTCATCTCTTCTGTAGACCAACCCCTGTATTTTAATCTGCTTGAACTAACATGCAGGGACTTGCAAGAACAAAAATGTTGATTTTTTTTTTCAGTGAGGAATACTAAAAAGCCAGAAAGAGAAACATTCAAGCAGAACTACTTTCAAATGCCCAGCTGGGCAAATGCTGACTGCCTCAACAAAAGGAAAAATGAATGAGGATGAGGAAGAGTCTTTCTCACAGAGGTATTTCAGGACCATTATTTAGAGTGGCTCTTTCCAGCAGCTGTTTGTTCTCCCAAAATAGCTGCTGATAGTGAGAAATAAAGCCCATTATTGTATGAGTTCCCCATGTAAAATGTCCACTGCAAACAGTTTTGAGCCATAATCTCATGCACTCTTCTTTCACTGTGGTCCTTTGTGTAGTAAAGTATGTACAGATGCAGCCTTAACTAAGCATAATCTTATGAACTGGTTATACTGAAACTACATCCTTACACAGCAGCTCCTGCCACCACAGCCTTTGTGTTGAACCACATGTATTATTTTGTTCTTTATGCGGAATTCTAATCAGGTATTTAAATAACAAGCTAAACATCTGGTGCCAGTAAATATTTTCATATTAAGAAGTGCAGTCTTAGATGTTTCCATTGGTTTTGTAGGCATAAAAGCTTTGAGGAGAATATGAATTTATTTCAAGTGTGAACTGGCTACAAGCTCATTGTTACATTAAGGGATTACTTTGCTTAGACCTTCTCTTGGCTGTTCCTCTAATGACTGACAATATCAGTAACTACAATACAACAAAGAGAATGTTCCTGCAGTCTGTCAGGGCACTTAACTGTCTACACATCAACTGTGAGGACAGGTGCTGTCAGGTATTATGCTGGCATATTTCTTGGAGTCTATTATAAAATCTGTATTATTATGACAGAGTTAGTATCAGTTTTCTTCCCTGGTGGGCCTTTGTACTGAAATAATCATTGTAAGATTAAAAAAACAAAGTGCTTTTATCCCCTAGAGATTTATATCTAAGATGTGGCATAATCACAGAAGGAACTGCTGATTACAGAATGAATTACAATTTGTCCAAAAGAAAAGTCATGCAAAATTCAAGTTTTGAATGTATTTATCACCTGCCATTGAGTTGATAAGAGGAGCTAATATACCTTCTGGATTACTGGAATTGCACCAGGACTCTTTTCAGGGTGTTGCCTGTGCACTACTGAAGAGCAGTACATGTTCTCAGGTACCCCACGTTACAGATGTGCTGCTGCTCAGTCAAGACATGGAGCTGCTTCGAAACAGAACAGGTACACAGCAACATTCCCAGGTAATTCTTATTTTTCCTAGAAGCTCTGGCTTGCACCTAGTTACAGGTTTAAAACTGGATGAAAAGGCAGAGCTGTTTTATGTAACTTACCTTTACTAGAACACAGCCATCTTGTTCAAGAATCATGCAGCTTTATAATTGAAAGTACCGTAAGAATTTGAAAAAAAAAAAAGGGTGGATGTGTCCCATGAACCGGGCACAATTTCAATTCCAAACGATTTTCAAAAATTTTTAAAAATTACTAGTTTTACATTCTCTCTCCCTCTAATATAGTAAATTGTGGGGGTTTTAATTACCCTTGTGTTTTTAGCATCTAAACAATTAAGAAACAATAGTTATTCCTTGGTTTGTCCATTATGAATACAGTCCATTCTGATTTGGAATACAGCTACTCTAGGTGAAGCTGTCAAAGTGCATGAAAGAACATTTGAGACATTTTAATGCCAGTGATACAGTGTACAGTATGCATTTGACTTGAAGAGTATGTACAACTTACTCATTTGGCTACTGTATCTAACCTCAAAGTCAAATGGACCAAGCTGGCTACAGCGGATTTACTTACAAAACAAATCCCTCAATTCAAACCCAGCAGAAATACTATCTTTCCCCTCCAAACCTGCAGAAAATCCTGTCCACCCTTCACCAATTGTAAATTCAACTTGAAGTTACTGACCTAACCTTGGTCTTTTTCCTGTTCATATTTCTTACATGAATTTACAGCAGAAATGGTGCAAAACAGCAAGACCTGTTGGAATAGGCAGAAAGGAATTCAAACTTTAATCCGATTGGTTTAATTTTTTTAGCATGAGGAAAAAGAATAAAGTTACAAGATTCTTTTAATATTTTCACAATGTTAAACTAAAACTGAGCTCTAGGCTACATGTGTAAGTAAATCTAGAACACAAAAGGGTTAAATAAGATCTTCTTTTAAGATACAAGAACTTAAGCTTTCTTTACGTTTAACAAACTTCACAGAACAGATACTGCAAAGGAACAACCCCCTCCCCAACTTTTTATTTAAAGTGAACACTGTCCATAATTCACATGAACTTTAAGTAGTGTCCTCTCAAGAGCCACCTTGAAACTGGTCTGTGCACTTGTAACGAGATTAAAGAGAATATTAAGGAGGAACAAAATAGCATCTTCAGTATTAATGCAGAAAAGTCTTGTTTATCAATCAGAATGCCCATCAAATGCTAGGATAGGATTTTGTAGGAAAAGAAAGTGCGTATCACAGCAGCCGCCAAAATCCATGGTTTTTTTAAACTCCTCACAGCAAATGTAAATAATATCCTTGGACAGTCCCTCTCACCAGGACCACTTCCTGAAAATGCAGCCCACTACAGAAGCTTTTGCTGCTGGTTCATATTCTTGAATAAGAACAAAGAAAAAAAAAGAAAAGCTTGCCTTCCAGACAGCTTGCATTTAAAATGATGGGACACTTCTGATTTGCTTCATGGTTAATGCTAATACAGTCAGATGCTGAGTGTGTGTGTGTGGAGAGACATATATATATATATGTATTCTTTTTGTAATTAGTTGTCTCATTGTTAAATGTTCCTAACTGGCTACCAAAGTAACAGTATAATTTGGCCTAAAAGGAGTTAATTAACTGTAACAAGTAGAATGGAAGATGACTCATACAAGCTGGGGTTTTACAAGTGACAGGTTACTTCACCCCCGATGTTTCAGATCTGCCCAGTACTTGAAGATGAGACAAAGTCAGTCCCTCCCTCAGGTTTTCTTACTAATTTACCCACTTGTTAACTTACTAATCGACTGAGAAGTTAAACTCGTTCAGGATTAAGCTGGGCGACATCGGCACGAATCGCTTTTACCTGCATAATAAGCCCTGTGCGCAGCAGGAGACAGCCCGGTTATGATGTTTGCTTTTATGTTTCCAAAGTGGCAAAGCCAGTGCGGTTGGGCTCAGCTCAGCGTGACACACCGTAACACAGAACCACGGCTCTAACCAGATCCAGAACGCTCTATCCAGGTAATGCTTTTCACATCCACTTGCTATACTCACTTTGCGGGCAGGGATTTTCGTGGGCGCGTTCAGCTGCATAGAAGGAGGGCTGGTGGGGCCCCTTTGATTATCTCATTGACACTCTGAACGTGAGGAACACGAACTTGTTCTGACAAAGGGTGTTTGTTTTACAGGTTGTTCCCCAATACTGTTACTGAATTCCATTTGCTACGAAATGTCCTTTTTTCCCCAATATGTAAGTCTAGCTACAGAAAGTCAGTCTGTAGAATCCAGCCATGGCTACTGTGCTGTGAATTAGCCTTATTTGATCAATCATCAGATACCTGCACTTAGCAAAAGGCAAACAAGAGCCAATCAGGTTTCGGCCAGTGGGAATGGCTGCACTGCTCAAGGTACGTGGAATCTGTTCACACAATGCGTAGAATCTCTGTGGATGCCATGTAAAAAGTTATGCACCATTTACTGCTCCAGGATGGAGTTGGCTTTAAAGAGAGATCATAATTGAACAGAGAAGAAAGAAAAAAAGGAAAAAGAAGAAAAAAAATCCAACCCTGATAGGTTCTTTATAATAAGATACATATAAAAATTTTTCATAAGAATCTCTGTCCCCCTTTCTTTTTGGCTTCCTGGGAAGAACCAGAAAGGTGTTCCTACCCCAACAGAATCCCTGATGCTGGTGACACTGCCTAACTCAAAAGCCACACGCGATGAAGGCACGAGTGACCAGTCAGGTCTTCTGCGCTTAAGCAGCTGCAGTTGCTGCTCCAAGTAGTATTTCACCTCCTCAGGATTCAGTAGCAGTGAAGAGGTGAAAGGCTGCACATTAAACAGTTTGTCAGAAAGCCATGTGCATAGCAAACTTTTACACCAGCTTCTATACAACTATTTGTTTTAACTCTGCAGCTGGAATGTTTCCAGCATAAGGCTTTTAGAGTGACTCCAGCAATAACAGAAGCCTTTGGATTTTTCTTGCTTTGTTTAAATCCACTAGCCATACTCAAAAATAATATTTCTTCATGTTTTATTTTTATACGGTGGCTAGCAGGCCCCTTAGTAACCAGCCAGAGATCAATTTCAACCACCATCAATCCCTAAACTACAGTACCAGGACGGTTGGCTAAAGAAAGGAAACTGATTGGCTGTAGTCTGAAACTTGCCTAGTACAAGGTGTCTGGCTGACTTTGTCCTAAATAAGGCTAACATTAGTGAACTAAGAGAACAGCATTTGGTTGCAGTCTTGCACTCAGGAACATCCTTCGCCAATGCGTTGGCAAGATCTCCCTACTTTCCGATCCAGTTTCACCATTTTCATGATGGCCTCCTCGCGCCCGCGGCCCATGTGGTCGAACGTGCAGTCGTGCTGTTCAGGCAGGCGGTGCAACATGCAGAACACATAACCTGCCAGAGGGAGACAAGAGACACAGTTAGGGACTGCTCACAGAGGTGGCATCTCACCTGAACCACAAGCAAAGGAACCCCGTCTACTGGGGGATTACTCAATTCTCAAAAATTAGTGCCAGTTTAAAGCTTTTTACTTATTTTCTTACAGGTAACGAATATTTGGTTATTTACTACATTTTGTTGAGAAATTATCAATGCGGTACCAAAGCTCAAGTCATACAAGATTTGTGGGGGTTTTCTGCCATCCTCTCATCTTATACAGGAAACCTCCAAATCATCTAGGCTACATATGTCCACATAGTTACAAAGCTAATGCTTTTGGGTTTTAATCACCTTTGCTCAAATCTTTTTTCTTTTAAGTGGACTTTGTTGTCATTTCTGACATTCATGCCTATGTACTCCAGGGTGAGCTCCCAAGCAGGTTTTCAAGTCAGAACTGTTTAATTTAACCACCTTTCTTCCTCCTCACTGCCAGCGTTGGCAGTGATGGCAGGAGAGTTCACTGCTCCTTTGCTATCCTGTCTTCAGAAGCTTCTCCCCATGGACCATTCTGACTCTATCCACGGGGGGAACAGGCATTTGACACAGGGATGTGTCATGCCACATCACTTTTTGCTGTGGCTGAGAAGATGAGGTTGTCGTCTTGTTGTCTAAAGCTCCTCGATGTTCCTCAGCTTTCCAGGGAGCACCTGACTTAGAAACATGCCAATACTTTTCCCTGCAGGTGAGGAGGGCATATGCCACAGCAACCACTTTCTAGTCTGCAAAAGAAATCAGCTTTTTTTTTCTCTGTCCCTAACATTTTGTAACAGTAGAGAAACTACCTCAAATTTCCCACCTCCAATATAAATGTTAAATAGCAGTAAGTAGCATTAAGAGGGGAAAGTCAAACAGTTACAGGAGGGGAAAGTCAAACAGTTACAGGGCTCACCGGTCCACTGTATATGAAACCAAGTATGGTTCATACAATAACATCTGTGCTGGGATATTCTTCCTGCCTGATGGTGCAAAGAGTAACACTCTGCCTCTTACTTGAATGCTTTACATTGCTGCTGCTCCTCAAATACTCGAAAGATATTAAACCCACAAAATTATGATATGTGAGACATGGAGAAGGATAAAAATGAGTGAGAGAATGCGAGAGTGTTTTGTGCATATATACACGCACATATGTACATGAGAATATGTGTGTGAAGCAGTTTAAGTTCCTAGACTGTAAAACATCAATTGCAGGAGAGAACAACATGCTACCTTTATATTAGGAGTGATTGTTAAGAAAACAAAGAGGAAAATAATTTCATACATGGAATTATTTTAAAAAGTGAAGACAAATTGATTTATCTTTGCTCTTTGTTTCAGCAGCACCAGGCTATGAAAAGACATGCCTATTATCTGTGGCTGGCTTTGAAACCCAGTTCTAGGAACAAAGCCAAAAAAGACAAGTTTTCTGTATTGGTATGTACAATTCTGAAATATGGATGGAAGCTCACAGATTGAATTGATATTTATCTCACCCCTTGTGATCACTGCCTCCACTTCAATCTCAATCTGGGTCATACCACACTCAAATGTGACAAGTATCTTCCCCAAGGTGCCAAAAATTCAAGGTCTGGTTGTTAAAATGAAAATATCCCTGGACTATAGTGCCAATACTGAACAGGCATTTCACTCAGTTCTCTCTCACAGAAAGCAGGGTCTGAAGGCTTCCCTTATTTCTTGAAATAAGATTTCAAATTGCTGAACCAATGTCCACTGTGAGTACCAGAATCATAAATACCTGACTGGATGAGCTCAAAATTCAAGTTCATCCTCTTATCTGCAAAGAATGTCTAAGAAGCAGATGCAAGACACCACGAAGATACAGACTGGGCAGAAGGTGTCTCAATCCCTTCTAAATAAAAACTGGTTTTAAATCCTGGCAGTTTTACAGATCCTTTCCAAATGTTTAACAAGCAGATGCAAAAATGCCATCTAATGTTACTGAAAAGAGGTCTTGAAAATTTATACAATTTTCTGCACTGCTTCACCAAGACTCTTTGACAATTCTGTAAATCTAGTAAGGAAATACATGATTTATCACTTTTGAATGTGACCTTTCAATTGCCCCATCTCTTCCCCTTCTGCAAAGCCTCATGCAGATCAGCAGAGCTTCATGATGTTCCTTTCTATCCTGCCACCCTCAATACAATCTATCCTATGCTTTGCCTGGTCTTGATTTCATTTTTGAACACCTTTTATTTCTTTACAGAGCACCTGTTTTCACACACAAAAATCTGTCCTGTATGCTGTATTTATTCCACATGACATATTATTTATTTTTTTCTGTTCATTAAGGGTTTTTTATGTGTTCTTGAACAAAGTTTCAGTAACTGCCCACAAAAGAATGGCAGGTAATTTTCATTTTTTCCAGAGCATTGGAATAGTATGTCTAATTTTAGCAACTAAATGATCTAAACCTGTTATTAATATATATATTTAAATATGTACTGCTAATTAGAACAGATAATATCTAATGAAAGAATACCCAAGCTCATTTTAAATGTAACAAAAATAGTTCTGCATATATTGGCTGATTTATGGAAGGGGGCTTATTCTGGTTGAATTAGCAATGCAGATCTCCTGGAAGCTCCATTTCCAAAAAGAGAATTCAGATCTTTAGTTTCATTGCTACAAATACTTAAATCACTTTAAAAATTGGAACTTGTATTTTTGTAGGATTTATTTAAAATTTAAAGGCCTGTTAAACACTGTTATTCAGCAACTAATTGAGTGACAGTAGTTCTGGACATTTTTTCATTAGTTCAGAGTGGGTATATTCAATTAAGTTTTTACTGCTGTATTCACGTCTTGCTTCTTCAGTGGTCTGAAAATCAGAATGGACATTCTGTGGTCTCCATGTGCACAAGTGCCTGATGTCGTATCAAGGCCATCAGATTTTACAGCAGGTCCATTATTAACTGGTGTGTGCTGGGGCAGAAGGCCAATAGATGTATCTGTATTTTGATCCTTAATGCCAATCCATATTTAGTAGAGGTGAAACCTTTTCTCTTGAGAACTCTGCTTTTACAATTATAAAGTAAGTTAGATAAATGAACTCCTGTAGTGTATTTGCTGTTAAGTTCATTATGGGATGGTATCAAATACAGGTTGTCTCCCCTAAAGGAATTTCCTGCAGAAATGCTTCTTTTAGCACACCGTAACTAAAAGACAAAATAACTTTGTCCTAGTAGAAAGAGCATTGCAAAAGGGAATCCATTTGATAACTAAAGTTCGCTTACCCAAGTCATCACCCTAAAACATGCCAGACTTCCACTGCCAGCACAGAAGATTTCAATCTAGTAAATGTAATAATACATCTCACAGTACTGCAATTGTTGTTTTTTGATGTTAGAAGTAAACTATGAATCACTCGCTCCTCAGGTCTCCAATGCAAACATCTTGGAAAAACATTATGTAGTGCCTCAAAACATTGGAGCTCCTCTGAGCACCAGAGAAACTTCTTCACAATACATCATAAAAAAATTCACTTCCATTTCATTGACAGAGCAAAAATGGCTAAAGACATAAAGCAGAGGACCACCCCTGTCTTACAGAGGAGTCACTCAAAAGAAGCCCAAGACTGCACACCAGCAACTATGAAACTGCTTTCATCATTCCTGAGGAACCTGATGGGAAAGGGATACTGGAGAGAACAGAAAACAAAATATGCTTCCATAATCCACATCATAGAGTATCACAGACCTACAGTATGCTGTGTGTGGGTAATGAAAAACAACTGCCTTTTCTTCACTGCTGCACTCAAGAGCCCTGGTACATTTTTGCGTTTCTGAAAGCTGAGCCATTCAAGTATCACTGCTGACATGGAATGGCAAAGCCCTTCATTACCAAGTACCATCAATCATCTTAATTGTTCACTCTAGACGTTTATGCTTTCATTGGAGGCACCAAGTGTTTGAAGGCTTAGCCTTCTATACTACAGTGACCCCTTTTGATACATTCAAAGAAACTCCCATTGGAGTTTGGTAAAAGAAAGTGAAGTCAACATTAGCATAAAAACCCTGAGCTTCTGATACCTAAAAATCATCTTACCTGCCCACCAGGATCAGTATTTATCATTTTCATTCCCAAGTCAACAGGCAGAAGTTCAGAACTGTCAGAACTTGCAGTTTATACCATTTCCAAATTTTATTTAATAAACAACCTGTGTTTGTACAGAGCCCTATACAAAGCCTATTCAAAAGTAGTCCTAGTAATGACACAGACATAATCCTGTGCAGAATTCTGTGCTGTGCTTTGGCTTCTTCACATCCTTCACAAGATATTTTACTTCTCTTGCAGATTTGAAATTCTAATCAACAGATGTTCAACCAGAATTTAGAAATACCTTAAGATCTGAAGATGCTGCAAAAATTCGCAACCAAAGGTGAGAAGTAAACTGTGTTAGAAGTAAACTAACTACAACAAAGGTGTATTATCTAACAAGATATTGTGTGAGTCTACAAACAGATTTCTGTGAAAGAACAGATTTTAACATCTCTTTAAACAATGAACATATCTGCAGGCTATCACACATCACATCCAAACCAAGCAGATGAGCAAGTAGAGAAGATCAGCTCATGCTGCTGCAGCACTGTTCAGAACTGCACACCTCAGACTGCAGAACTGCACATTAGACACTGCAAGCGTCTACTAGTCCCCAAGATAAAATTTATGCATCTCCCCCACCTCTTCCAACTGGAAAAATGATTTAATGTGTTGCAAATTATACTAACAATAGAACTATAAGTTAGTGTGGGAAAGAAATCTTTTTTTGGAAGATTTTTTTGAAGACATAAAATAGGTAACAAATGAATGGAAGAGTAGAACAAGTAGCTATGAAAATGTGAAGCAAGATCCTAAAGGCTTGAGTACCTGAGAACAGCAGTATGATCCAGCCTGCTTCCCTATGTTCTGGAGATTGTTTAGCAAGAACGTGCAGTAGAGGAAGGACGGGAACGTGCGCTACAGCACAGGCAGGCAAAGCTTCCAGTGCAGCTCGTATGCACCGTGTTTGGCAATATAAATATGTTCTTCTCTGCTGGTATCTTGTATTATTCCCTTTGCACTGCTCCATTCTTGCATATACTCTAATTACCTCTCCTCTCATCTATGGGAGTGCTCTGCACTGGCATTGTCAGCTTTCATTACACAGTGCAAGGAAATTTCAGTTTTACTGACATTTTCCATCAAACCAAACCAAATCCCACCTAGCTAAACAATGAGGTTTTGAAAATAAGTGAACTAAACTCTTCTGTTTCTCTTTCCCAGCTTTGCAAGTTGTCATGCACTTAGATTTAGTATTAAGTACCTCAGAATAACTTGGTTGGGAATCTTGTCATTCATTTCCAAGGAGAAAGGGGAGCAAGCCACAGTATGATGAAGCTTTTTAACCAGATAGATGTATTTATTAAAACTCCTCAAAACTGAGGCAATCTTTTCTATCACTTCCACTCCAAACTGAGTGGATGGAGAATGTTAACTTCTAGGTGCTCAGAGTTATAAGTCTCTAAAAATCAATTCACATTGTCTTAAGCATTGCCCTCTCGAGGCATTTCAGTTCCATGAATCTTCACAAACAGCACAGCTGCAAAAGGTTCACAAAACTTATTTTTCTAACCATTTGCTATGATCACTGCAACTTAGTTTTCAGTATTTTCTTCTTCATACAGATCACTGATACTTAAAACTTCAATCCTGCTCTCAGTCAGCGATAATCTCAGGTTTCATGCTGGAAGCTTATAGCTCTGTGATATCTCTGGTGCTATATAAGAGTGCTCATGAGATCCTCCAGATTCATTTTGTATTTCTACTACTGCTAGGAGTAGAAATACTACTTATGCTTAGGAGAAAAGAAGGCAACAGATTTTTTTTTCCTTTCTTCTTCTATTTTGCTCTCTGCCATAAAGAGGGTAAAGCAATGTATATGTAAGTACTTGCATTAGAGAGAGAAAAAGCATTTGTGGAAAGGACAAGAAGTGAATGGAAGAAGTTGTATAAAAAAGAGAAAGGACACAATCTTAATACTGTAACAGCCACTGGACAGGTATGGTTAAAGATTCTGCAAGAATTCTTTCCACTGCAAGGAAAAGACTTTGTATTTCCAAGTTTGGTCACATATAACCTGTGTTTCAAAGATTTTTTCTGTCTATTTTCTTTAAGATCATAAGCCTGGGAAGCTGCGTTAGGGAGCACACAAGAGAGGCAGTTTGGCACTGTAGAGACCCTGCAAACAAACTGTTTTATCCCAATTCGTGCTAATTTCAAATACACTTTCCTATTTGTCTGACTACTTGCACAGAAAGATGTCAAACTGTTTTTTCCTACATTAAACATGCCACAAATTTTGAACAGAGAATTTATATCACTTGAGGACAGAGCATGTGCTGATTTTTAGGGGAATTTTTTGGATCAACAATTTTTAAGGAGGTTCTACACAAGAATTCTATTCTATTCCTTATCTTTAGAACTAAGAAGAACAACTCAAAGTTTCCTCCTGTTTCTTTGAAGACATTTTATTTAGAGTGGGAAAAATTAAGATATGGCACTCCTCTAGACTCAATTCTTACTTCTGCTGTAGCGAATACTAACCCCAGAGAAGTAGGAAAAATGTTTAGGAACAGAACTGAGGTTTTCAGGAAATTATTTTTGACTCTCAAATAATCTCTAATGAATCAAAGTCATAAATACAGCACATCTACTTTGCAATAGAAAGCTGCCAGTAAAAAGTGTTTGCTATGGCTGAGGTCTGGCTGAGTACTGCAGGTCTCAGTCAGGATTGTGTCCCAGTTCCACCATGTACCAGAAGAAGACGGTGGTAAATTATTTGATTTGGATCAGATATTTTTCTTGCTGTACAGAACTCATGCGCTTGAGAGTAAACACTTCCACATCACAACTTCATCCACCATAGATTTGTAAGTTAAGGCCATTATCTACTGGGGACAGACTATCAGAGCAATTCAGGTCCAGGATTACTCCCACAGACACACCATGCAATCAATAGTTCTAAACTGCTTCATACCTCAGAGGCCACTGACTTACACAGTGGTGACAATGACATCTGTAGGCTCCCCTTCTGACCTTATACACGGTCCCTGGTTTTCAGTCTCAGCTTTCACCCACAGCAGTCAGGCACAAGCAGCAGCTGTGACACCACAAGCTCACTCTCCAAACACCACAACTGCTGGGTTACTGCTCTTGTGAAATCTCTGCAGAACTGGGCTCTGGTCCCAGTTCACGTGTGATGAAGGATGCAACTTCCAAAAAATTAGCATTTTAATCTGTCACGTAATCTGTTGACATAACTGGAAGAAACATTTTCCACCAAAGGCCTGTGTGATTTTTGAGCCACAAAGGCAGGGAAAAAAAAAACAACCCAACAACCAAAACTAGTTAAACCTTAGAGTTTATGAAAAACTCTATAAAAAAACAGTTATATAAAAAAAAAAAGTTATAAAAAAACAAAACAAGAGAATCTTTGGAGAAACCATTTTGCTCCCAACATCTTACAGCATCAAGTGAGGTATCAGATAGTGAACATCAATGATCAACTTATTTTAAGGAGAGGAAAAGCAAGGTTCAAAATTAAAAGTTTAGACTTTAGGTAGGTGAAAAGTTTCCTTATTTGAATAATTGTGTGATTTTGCAATGATGCATTCAAGAAGAATTAGTATCACTGCTACACTTGTAAAACAAATATTCATTGCCATGTTTGCACAACCAAGAACCCACTGAAGTAATACTGCACTTCCCAAATCATTCCTAGTCTCACAAGGTTATATCCTGTAATGTGTGGGAAAATGAATCCAAAGAACAGAATGTACAGTAAAAAAGCAGAATTATGCTAAAAATGCCTCCTAGTGACAAGGCAGCTAATGAAGTAGAGGTAACTCATACTAGCAGATTACACTATTGCAAATGTTAGTACTGCAATAAAATTAGATCTTCCATGGATTATACCAGCTTATCAAGAGGCATTTGTTTCCTGCTCAACATATTTAGATTTGAGCAGTGTAGACTTTCTGGATTTGAGTGATGTGAAACCTTAATTAAAGAGTCCTGAGAAATGGCAGGTGGATGACAGAGCTCTCCTAAGGTCAGAGCAGGGACTTGTGGAGTATTTAACACTTTAAAAAGAGCTGCACGAGCATTAATACTTCTAGAATTTTCTACACCAAGCCCACCTGAGCTAATACACTTCTCCCAGAAGCTGAGAATTTAATTAAAAGCTGAAGTGTACCCAGAAAGTTAATTAAAATAGCAAGCAATACCTAGCGATTCAATAATGTATGTGTGTAATTTTGTTTAGCCCAATGAAAATGCAGGAAAGATAAGGCCACTAATAAAGAACTGGAATGAATAATGAAAGGGTCTGTACTAATATCCAGTATGTGCTGCATTAATTCTAACAGTTCTCCTGGATCCTGCATGTATTTTGACTTCATCACTTGCTGAATATGATTCCAGGTTTGCCTTTTGGTATATTTCCTGAGTTGTATGATTTATGCCCTGGGTTTCAGTAGCTTCCTAGAGGTTGCACCATGGTGATCTACAGTCTGACACCAGCTAGGCTTGCTGGCCAAACAAGAGAGAAGCAGCTCTACTTCTTTTAAACCTAAATAAAATGTGTTTTATGTCTTCATTCCCGCTTTACAACTTACGTCCAGGGTCTCTTTGATTACACCTTCTGCTCCATGAAAGTCTTCTGTTACTGTAGACTCTTGCAATCTATGTCAGGAGTAATTCTAATCACAGGAAAATAGAGCTCCATTCAGAAGCCCCATTTATACCACAAAGAAAAACAAATGCTTAGAGCAATGTATACTTCCCCCCCCCTTTTTTTTTTTTTTTTTTTTCTTTTGGTGTAGACTTACAAAACATTCCTGGCTCCTGCTTGCTCAGAATGTGGCAGGACCCCCATATACTTAGGACTTGTGCCTGTAACTTCCAAAACTTCCAGCAACTCAGAAATGTTTAACAGCTCTGAACACTATCTGTAAGGATTTGCATTTCAATACATATAAAGATACAGTAAATAAATATATCACTTTTAAAAACTTACTGAATACTTTTAAGTGATTATAATAACCATTGATACAGTTTTTCAGCTCTTGAAACTTTCCTCCAAGGCCAGTATTAATACTAAGAGGTCCTGACACAGACTAATACTATTCTTTTTACTTTAGTGAAAACTGATGCACAGTGATCTTAATGCCACTTCCTTAGGACATCAATTTCCTTAGAACATCCACAGCAAGTAGTCTCAAGTCTCAGTACTTACCTTTAACACCTTCTTATAACTGAATTATGGAATTTAGGGCCACAGGTGGTATTTTCCTCTATGATAAGATATTATTTATTTAGTTTGGAGGGGAAAAATACTCTAGCTCCTGGAAAAAACCCTGACTTTTCAAGCAAATTTAGACAATTCCTTTCAATACCCTTTTTTTCCTCCCAGTTCTCATGCAGCAGTTGTGGCTATGTTCTTTCCCCACTTCTTCCTGTGAATTATTTAGACTTTCATCAGCAAAATTCACACTCCTCCCTACCTAAGCCTTACCTCGTGGTCAGTTAACTACCTGGTAATGTTCCTTCAGGATTCATCAGATTATTGTGTCATAATTTTGGGCCTTCTGTGTCTATCTCAAATATCAAACACTACTAGAATCAGTACTTCTCTGCACAGCTGTTTGTTAACATATGGATAAACATGCTTGAATCACTTTTAGGGGGACTTATCTGTCCTTTTCTCATAAAAAATAAATGACTCAGAGACTAAGCAAACCTTCCCTAAAGGTACTGGAATTTATTGGAATAAACTGATTGGGACTAGAGGAAGGCAAGGACACATTACTAAATCAACATTGCAAAACTTTGGTAGCACAATGGAAGAAATCAAAATCAGCACATCCTGTAAGAAACCCATGTTAATTGAACAAGCTGGAGAACTATACTGGAGCCTCTTCAAACAGTATTTCATAATTCCTAATTATAAGGAGCATGAACTCCATTAACACTTTTAAAGCTGTGGACAGCTTTTCTGAAGCCTAGACATGAAAGCATTTTTCTGGGTCCTACACTTGGAATCTATGATGCACCAGTTAATCAACTACTTCTTAATTTCCAGTACTTTCAGAATACGTATTAGTCAGAAAGACAAACATTAGTTAACAGCTCCTATTCCCTATCAATTAAATTGGAGTCTTGGAATAACACTTTCATAAAATACAACAAAACAAAACCCCTCTGAGTTCAAACTTCAATAGACTTTGTGGGGTTTGGGGTATTTTTTTAATACTTGCAGCAACATAAGATAAGATGCTGGACATTCCTGAAATGGCTGAAGCAAAAGAAGTATTCTGGGAGCAACTCCCTTAGCAGAACAGCCAACACAAGACAGCTGAATGTGGCACATCTTACAGGCTGACAGTAAGACCTGCCAGAACTGCAGTACATAACCAGTCACTAATAAGATTTATTTTAATACTTCTTACTGAACTGGGTGACTCATACTCTCCAGAAGCACTGTGCATATTTCATCTTAATCAATGAAAGTACATCTGTTATACCAAGACATAATCATGCCCTGAAACCATTTTGGTTTGTACCAGATAAACCTTATCCATCTAGAAAGTGAATTTACCAGCACCATTACAAATTCTCCTCCACAGAAAAAGGTTCCATGGAAATGGAACTATGATTTAATATTTTACCAAGTTTTAAGAGAAACCTTAGTTTCAATACATGTTTGACAACTTTGTATAAAGATGGAGCAGCTTATCTATTCAATTTTTTTTCTTTTTTTCCTTCTGAAGATCATTTCTAAATTAACTGAGTAAATCAAATCACTCCAAATTTATCTTGGCATAATCCAAACAAGTGCTTCATCTCCTGTGTTTAAGGACCAGCAGTTCTGTTATCAAAGTTAAGAATCTGCAGCTGCTTTTCTTCCACTTTTTTGATTACTCAATGACAGTGAGACTTGCTGCCATTTTATCTGTAAAATAGGTACAATCTCTGCTATGTGGATGTATTTTGTTTCTGCTGGTGCTTGATAGGAGTCTGTTTTTCTCTCCCTCTTATCCCTGTGCTTAGACCAAAACAAAATAAACCAACAGTTAATACCAAGAAAAGAATTTCAGCAGATTCAGGTATTAGAGATCTATACAGAACTAAACTAAAAACAGGGATGTGGGAAAATAAGCACTAGGAAGGAAATTTATGCCCTTCTAAAGGAGCAGTCTGTGGTAGGCCATGTGCTCCACTCTCAATTCCAGGTGCTCAGCACCCCGAGGTGGCTCTCTGGCTGAAGGGCCAAGTTTGATCCTTGTTTCCTGGCTCAGTCTTACTGCTGTAGAGGCCACTTGTGAACAGCATCCCTTCCAATCAAAAAACAGACAAACATCAGCACTTGCCAACATCTCATCAATTAAAATTGCAAACCACCTCTGCTTGAGGTTAGTGCTCAGAGCAGCCTCCTCCAAGAGCAGCAGCGAGTGCACAGCTGTTAGGCCACATGCATTCCAGGAAATTGCAGCTTCTTACGACATAACCTCGGTCAGTAAAATTCCAAATAAAGCTTTCTTGTGCAGACAGGCCAGAAATATGGCTAGCAAGTCTTTGATCAGAATGCAACATGAGTGAGCAATTATTCTGCAAGTGTGATCAAGCTGGAAGGTTTCAACATCTTCCCATCCTCTTAAGTATCTCTTTGGACCCAAGAACATGAAAAACATTACTATTCCCATCTAGGAAGCACACAAACAAATGGCACTGCTCCTGGAAGCTAAAGCCTGGCTTGCTTTGCAGGGCCCATTATCTCAGCCATGCCACTGACTGCCAAGAGACAGGTGGAGTCTGAGGCACAGACACACCCATAGGGATGTGGCCTACAAACACCAAACTCTCCTACAGAAAAGCTGCTGCAGAGCTGGCACACTACACTAGTTTTTCTTTAACTGCTGACTAGAAGTGGATCTAACATGACAAATGTAAAATTCCTTTACTGATTATCTAGAATATCTTCCTATTTCTCATGCAATTCCAACAACGGGGTCACTGGAGACTTCTGCATGTTGGCTTTACAGAAATAGTGGTACCAGAACTACTTTTTACTGTAAAATCATAAGCCTCTTCCATAAAATTAAATTTTTCTTTCTGTGCAAATAATTTCTATAGATTAGAAGTTAACAGCTCAGTGTCTTTTACAACTGTACACAACTTTATTTAGTAGCAACATACATCTAGTCAAGCAATTAAAAGCAGGCTTAGGAATTCATAGTGTAATTTGTAACTAATCAACCTGCCTTTTTTTACAATACATTTCTAGAACTCAGTGTTTTACAGCTACTTCTACTCACACAGTCACTGCCCCTAGGTTTGAAGCAACTCTCTGGTAACCACCCAGTTATGACACCACTGAGACAACAACTTCCTTTTCAGATCAAGGATCACAGGCAGCTGATTTCAGACTTTTGGAAGAAATGCTGTAACAGAGTGTAACTCGAAGAATATGATTCATGCAATTCTTTGATGATAAAACTGACTCCTCTATCTAATATTAAATCAAAATTATTTCAATACAGTCATTACCCACTGTAAGACACTGAACTACTGGAAGGTCCATCCAGCCGAAACTGGAGAACACTGCTGTCTGCAGGATTGCCTGCTCTCACTGTCACCTACAAACAGTGCACAGGAAGCTGACTTTGTTTTAGTGGTGTTGATATAAAGGTTATCCTGTCAGAAGCTCAAAATGAGAATTCATTTTAAATTTTCTCTTTCTCGCTGGAGCTTGCAAAGTGCATCAGCAATTAACAATTCCTATCACTTCTCCCAGTTTGCTGTGTGAAAAGGCTCAGAACTCGTCTTACAAATTGCTCTTTTGAAGATCAAAGGGAAGCCGAATTTGTCTTGTGTGTGCTCTGGATGAGTTTGTAATTTACTGGAACTTTCAGAGGAGGCTTGGCAGCACACTCGTTTGACAGCCCCAGGGCACAGGATTCAGGGGAGCTCTGTGACTCTTCCCTTCTGAGTTCCTTCCTTAGCTTTAATTGGCACCTCATTAGAAATTAATGAAAATGACATCCTCTGTTCTTCCTGCTCCGGGCGTAGAATGCTACAAAAAGGCCCATCACAATTCATAACACATTCAATTTATATAGCAATGGCTCTTAAGCATTATTTATGAGATGTGAATTTCTTGTCAGCAGTTAATAACTTGAACAGAGCAGAAGAATGAAAAAAGATCTTGAGAGTATGTGTGTATGAAAACAAACAAATCTTTCTACATCTGAAAAATGTTGTGTTTGAATTGCTGGAACTCCCTTCTCAGTAGTGAATTGTTGTTCTTCACAGCAAAGCCCTGCAGCACTGTCAAATCTGTCTAAAATTTCATGTAGTGTCAAGGGAACAAGCTCAGCAGCATCACCTCTCTCTGGACAGGGCTTACAGGAGACAGGAGAGCCAATTCAGCAGCCTCCCAAGGAGGAGGCTCACCCACCTCTGAGCTAGTGTAAAACACTCTCTCTGTCCCCTTGCTAAAAAAGCTAAAAAAAAAAATCATTCAGTATGTATGTATTTTCCTTTCTACTATGTCTCACTAAAAATCCTCACTGGAGGACTCACCAGAACAAATCATCAGAAAGCAAGATGATTTCCAGTACTTTTAAAATTAGAACAAGAAGATGTGCAAAAGCAAACAATCAAATTGTTGGTTTGTGGAGTTAATTTGGATTTCAACAAGACTGTTTTGAATACAGCTTTGGATCAATACTTATGCTTTAAATCCTTTTTCCTTACCCTTACAAGTAAACCCACAGATTTGTCATTCTGAAAATGGTGTCTGCATTTTTACTGATCCTGGTATCAGATTTTCTCTTACTGTTTAAAACTGGGAGGGGTTTCCCCCATTTTTCCCATTGCTTCAGTTCAGGATTAAGACGCCAAGAATTTAATAGCAGTGGTTCAAAGCTCAGTTCAAACCATGTTCTGTGTTTACCATTACTTCTGAAGAGTGTACGTGCTTATTTTACACCAGTCAATTCTATCCCATCACCTCCACCTGACCACACATCATTACCTGTGCTTCACACTAGGACAGAAAAGGATAACCCAGTCATGTGTGGATTTAGGAAATATTTTAAACAAATGAAAATTTGACAGATTTGTTCTACTGCATTTCCATCACCTCCTCCCAGGGTTTTTGAATGGGTTTGTCATTCATGACCTAAAGCAACCTAATTTTACAGACAGCAGAACAAGCTAGCAAGAACGGTTTCTCAGGCAGCATCTTTAAAACTGACCAGAGCCACAGGCTGCTGATTATTGGTAAAGCAGTTTGGGTGATGTGAAGCTGAGGTGCCCTGTGTTGATCAGTGTAGCATTTTACTTGCTTCTTATTAATTTGACTATTAAATATAAGTGGCACAGGATATGCCCACATTCACATCACATCAGAGCACAGATAATACACCCTTGCTGCAATCAGTATTAATGAAACATTGTAACTGCACAGAAACCAAAGATCTCCAGTTTTCTCAGCCCTGTTGTACACATGGAAATAGACTCCTGCCTTCTATTTTCTCATTAAAAGTATGGAATAGAAATGTTTATAATAGAAACTATAAACCATACAGGATGTAATATAGGAATGCAAATTTTCATCTCCTCACTTATTGCTGAGGAATTCAGATTTTTTTTCACATTCATGTTTTATTAACACATTTTATGAACTTTAACATAAATATTTCCATAAAGCTATATATACCCAGTAGAAAAAAAAATTAAAGAATGATTCCTACAACATTTATATTGCAACAGTATTGAATTATGGAACCACTTCACGAAAACTTGAGAGGAACCAACCAAATATATTTTTAATCCAGTTTACAGAAAAAAAAAGGCAGGTCTTATTTTATAATTTTAAAAGCATTACTGATCAATAAAAGGGCTTTTTAAAAGATGCTTTCAACTTAATTGCTCTTACATAGATCCAACATTGCAGAATGCAGGAAAGAAACATTAATGATGTTACATAATGGTTAAGCAATCATTTATCCAATCCACCCCAAAATTCAAACTCTCTTGCTCCCAATATTAGGGACCATTCTGCTATTTCAGTCAGGTACCTGTGAGCAGCCTGAGTTGTATATATGACAACAGCAGACCAAGAGCAGAAATTCCTGCCTCTACCATGCTGAGCAGAAAGAGCCGTACCAAAACGTGTCATTGATAAGCCTGAATTTCTTCAGTTTGATAAAAATGTTACCAGACACTTCAAGGTATCCTGACACAATTTCCATAATAAGAATTTCAACATTACAGCTTTTGATTTCATGTTTGGTGGCTTCACAGATAATGTATGTCAGTTCTGTGCCAGTGCTCCAAAAGTGAAACAAAGCCTATCTCATGTCCAAAAGAGCCCAACTCAACAGTAATCTCTACAGCCTGAAGACAGACAGATGCTGAAGAACAGAACAAAGCATAACACCAAATCTTTGCAGCTTTCTATTGCCTCTCTTCACTTGGCATTTGGTATTCAGTGTAGGATTAACTGTCTTTGTAACTACCTTAGCCCACCCTTCCTCTCCACACTGCTGCTCAGAAGGACATGCCTTCTCTCCAGAAAATGGTTTTAACACAGGATTTTGTATTTCACAGGTGCAACATGAATGGCACCTAGCATCTGTGTAGAACCTTTGGAAATAATCCCCTGCCTGAGACACAATTGAGTAACTGAAACAAACTTCTCCAAATGTACCAATACAAGCATTGTCAGTTCAATGCAACCTTCAATACATGATTATATGAAAAAATAATTAGCAGGTAAAACTGATGCATTATCACTGGGTATAACAAGCACATTTCAACCAGTTAAGAACGCAATTGTTCCATGAAGGAGAGAGCATCTCCTTTGGAATTTAGTCACATTAATTATTGTTTCAGAAAGATTATTTGCATTTAATATGAAACCTGAAATTAGTTGTCTGCATGGGATTATCATCCTCAATTCAATTATCTGAACAGCGTCATCAACTTTGGAAAAGGCAACTTAGATGATTTTAGGTGTATGGTGAACAGTAAGCCTTGCCCTCACCAAACAAGTGTGAGAATGAAAATATTTTCAGTTAGAGGCGGTTTTTGGATTTAAGTTCTTAATATTATTGTAATTATAATATGCAGAAGCAGATACTGACCTATGTTCCTTTACACCCTATAGAAACCTTCCTATCTTTGCATATTTATTGATGTGCTTTGTGCTTCTTCTCCTGTCAAGTGGGTATGATGCCCTTCCTGCCTCACAGGGACTTCTGAAGTTAAATTCATTAATTTCTGGTATCTCTTGAGACAAGCCAGTACATCAAGGCCAAAGTCTTAAAGGGGAAATTAGACATGAACTAATTATAACTTTTTGCTACCAATGGAAGCTATAGCTTGCGTTTACAGCATGTTTCCAAGGTGAAAAACACGAGTGTTCTCTGTATTTCTGTGTGTGACACAGATTCGAGCACGGCTGCGTTCGAAGGGTGGATGCTGCTGACAAACTGTACTCACCACAGCGACATGATCCCAGCTCCTGCTGTACTAGCTCCAGTTTTGTTTGGCACTGGAAGCATCGACGTCTACTCTTCTGTTTGGATCGACTGGTTTCTTCAGGCCTGTCATTACTGTCATCCAGTAGCCGTGGCCGCTTCACAGGAGAAGCCTCACTCTCCGACTGTGAATCTGTCGTATTCACAATAAATATTTTAGGAAAAATATTAGAACTTCCTTGCTGAGGCATCCCTTTAGGCAAACTGAAGGTATATTGCTTTCAGCTGGGGTCACCACCAAGCAGTGTGATACCTCCCATTCTATTGCATATGCACATTTTCTTACCAACCAAAATGAGCATCAAGTAAAGGACAAATTATCTTTGTTCCCTATAAGAACCCTTCCTGCTGTCAATACTGAATATAAAATGAACTGATTAGCTTCTTTCCAGCCTTGGCTGGGTCATACAGAGATATATGTAGAGCATACACCATCCTAAACAACTGCTGCCATCTCATTTGTTTTCTCCTGTGCGCTGCCTTCGGTGTCTCCACACAAACTGACTGAAGTGATGAAAAACAACTGAGCACAGGTTTGACCTATTTCCTCCCTGGGCAGGAGGGGGATTTTTCAAGCACAGCATGTAAATTGTATTTCTCATGACTGAAGGCGGTACATGAAAGCACCATACCATGCTTCTGTCTCTTTCCACATGGATAACAATTTAAATGTAAATTAGTATACACCAACAATACAACCTCAAATAAAATAAGCATAATCTGTATATACATCCTATAAATTCCAAATGCTCAGCCATTTCTAAAGTATTAGTCAGAATACTATTTGCATTAATAACTTCATAAATTTCAGCTTGTAAGAAAATGGTGTGTGGAAAGCCTTTAGAAGTTTACAATAGTCTTACTTCAGGTAGCATAGTGCCCTTTTTTCAGTCTTTTTTTTTCTTTACAATGGAGAGGGTTCTAGAGCAGCACATGGAATGCACATTACTGACTGAACTGTAAGATGCCCAAGCCTTGTTTTTGTGGCATGTCAGAGACACAACATTTCACTGGATCTGCAGCTCTGCAATCCAAGTCAGGTCAGAAAAGACATTTTCCCTTCTCAGATCTGTGCACAGCAGAATCAGTGCTGTATTTCTTTCTAATAAGAACTGAAAATAAATCTAATCCCAACTGTACTAAAAATTAAATTGTTTGTTGAAGTGCTGCAAGGAGCTGCTGAAAGACATTACTGTAATCAGTCAGTATTCTACTGCATGGTGGTGAACATGGGAAAAAAAAGCCCATTAGCTGAGTTAAATCCCTTTTGAAACAACATTAATCCAACAAGTAACAAGCTAAATCTATCTTTTTGGCAGGATGGTGACCTATTGAATACATCTGTACCGTTATTCTAGGATTCCATTGCTTATGCCTGCTTTGTGCTGTCCTGGATTAGGTAGGAAAAGGTAACTGCCATGGATACAACACTGTCCACAACCTTGTTATGAAGCTATCTTACCTGAGCCACTGCTTATCAGCATCTTGACTCTCCTTGAGTAAACACCTAAAGCAGTCAGACTTGGAATACTTGGTAGCTTCTCCCTTTGGGGATGCTCTGTTAACTCCTCCTGGCTCCTCACATGCAACACAAACTAATTCACATTTCTTACCTGTGTTTCAGCCTTTGTGTCGCAGTGCTTTTCCAGCTGTTGTACCATCACAAATACACACCTTGCCTCACTGGGGCCCACTTTATTTCTGTCATATCACTCTCAAGATATGCTGAAAATGTGCCTGGCTTTACAACAAGTATAAAGCCTCACAGTATCTCACATTTCATAGAAGAGCGAATTGCTTTCTGCACTGCATACAGGTGATAAGTTTTTATTAAGCTGCAATGATTTTATCTGATGTGTGCCTCAAGACAGCCACCTTTTTGATCAGTGTCACAGATTACAATTTGCACCTTAGAAAATACATATATTAGGACTAAACTAACACTCAGTACATGACGTACTTCACCTCTGCATGCCTGGCTGTGCAGGAGGCTTTGGCAAGGAGAACAAAGTAGTGCATAATGCATTAATACAGCTATGGAACAACTAGTCCCGTCTTAAATCTCTGGAGGAAACAGTTCAAGGGGAAGATCCTCTGAACAGCCTGCCTGACTCCCTGAACAGAGATCCTGACTCATACTCCAAGGCCAACAGTCCCATGGACACTTGTTTTCAGAGTGCCTGGAACACCAGGCTAGCCTTGAGTGTAAAAGGACACCCCCTCCAACAGGCAGATTCTGTCCTGTGACCTGGCTGACTCAGTGTTCAGTAAAACCTGCTTGAGCCCACCTTGCTGCCCCAGATGGATATCTACATCATTTGCAGTTTATTCACTACTCAAAGAACAGGTACACTGCCATCATGGAACAGCTGCCTCCCACACATCTTGGCTTCTGGAAATACAAGCTATTCTGGTAGTTCTCAGAAGCCAGTTTGGTGTTCTGAATTATGCTGATGGAAACCATAGTGGTCTGCTGATCCTAAAGTCCTAATAAGGGATTCGTGGTGTGAGTCAACCAGTGTCTAATAAGTTAATGAAACCATATGCCTTAATGAGAGAAACAACTACCTCAAGTCAGGCTAGTAGTCCTACAAATGAAAATACTTAATAACACACTTTCTATCAGTTGATAATGACTAACTGAATATTAACATGAGTTCATTATTATAATAGAAATTACAGATATCTCATTTTTTACTATGTATATCTTTCTGCCATAAACTGAAACACAGCACTGAGGTAAACTCAACCTAGCTCTCAGGGACAGCACCATCTCTCTGATCACTGATTGCCCAGGGCCTCAAACACAGGAGTCCAAGCTCATACTCATCACAAACCAGACCCACAGCACACACACTTCCATCTTCCCATGGGCAAGTACAATGAGCAAGGAGAAAGCACTGAGCAGAAATCAGACCTTTTAGAGTCAGTCCTGTGTGCATTTCTTCCAGCTCATGTTACTTTTCATGATACTGATACATGCAATACAGGACACAAAATACATCTTCCAGCACCTGGAGTCTTGCAACCCCAAAGTTCAAACATCTGATAGCAAAACGAAATTGTCATACACAGCTTTACTACCTGGATTGTAACTGAAAGAAAACCCCCTAGGAATACAGGCTGAAGTGCTGCAACTAGAATCAAGAGTAAATTCCCAGTACAAACCTTTAAACAACCAAAAAAGGCTAAGAGAAGAGGGTTCTCTCAGCCAGTGACTGACAGTGGCTTTTCTCAAAAGGTTGGTTCATTCAATAACAGTTACCTCTTCCTTTGCCTCTAAGAAACATTTTCCATGCTCAACTTGCATTTTAGTATTGCACCTAAACCAACAAATACCCAGACTGAGAGAAAAACAAAAATGCTCTTCTTTTACCCACAGATGTCAAAAATCATAAAACTTCTCTGTAAAAATAAACAATAGGAATGACAAATCCCCAAAATCTCAGGAAGAAACTGCTCAACAGAGTAACTGCCATTGACATACTCTCACTGCAATTTTAATTCTGAGTTAAGAAACAAGCATTATCTAATTGATATCTGATGGTGGAGATCGTTCTAATTGTGTATCAAACTCCCATTTGAAATGAGAGAACAAAGAAGTTCAGTTAGGCAAGGCTGAAACTGGAGGCTTGTCTGGAATCAACAAGCAGAGCAGTGTTCTTGAAACTATTATGTCATGGACCAACACTCACATTTGTTTCTCGCTGTCCTCATCTTCATTACTCATGATCTGCCCTCAAAATTTTTCCAAAAAAATGGCGCCTGAGCTGAATTCCACTCCCTTACTCTCCAGCCTTGGAGGAGTTTGCAGGCTGCACACAGATGGCTTCAGTTACAATCATGATGGCTCCTCCATGGCATTTGGAGGGGGGGTGGGATGGTCTAGGCCAATGGAGACATGGACTAACAAAACTTAACAGAGGAGGAGGAAGGATGGAAGAGATGGGAAAATAGTAAGAAAAAGAGGATCTCTCCTCTGCTGCTTCTTTCTTCAGGAAGATCAATCTGTTTAATCTCCAGCTTCATGACAGCTTTTGAGGTACTCAGTCAGGTTCTTTTCTTATCATAAAGAACCCATCACACAGACTGGCATTTATGATCTCAGCTGTCTGTGCAAACACCAGAACAAACAGTCTTTAATGAATTCTCAAACATTACTGCCATCTCCCCTGAAACTATTTCAGAAGCAGCTTAAGTTGTTAATACCTCTGTCCATGAAGAAACTTGCATAGTAACAGACAATAACTATGTAACATGGATTAACTAAAACTTGAGCTTGCTGCCAATTTCTAGTAGTTGTTTGGGTTTGTTTTTTTAGTTCATTATTCTCTTCTTAGATGAGGGATTACTTAACTGCCTGGCATGTTGATTATGCATTAAAAATTTCATCTAGAGAAAACTGCCTCTATACAAATCTTCCCTATCACATTTAACCAGAATCATCATTTAAAATAATCTCTCTAGTTCAAATGAATCTAAAATTAACACAGTTGTTCCAAACCCTTCTGCTTGTTGACTGTTAATGAAGAAACAGAAATTCAAGATTAACACCTCATAAGCCAAGTCTGACAACTGTGACCCCCTCAATCCCTCCCTGTTGCTGTACAGTGCAGTGGAAAACATTATTCTGAAACTCTGATATTTCATTGAAATGAACATCCCATCTTCTCACGCAATCATGACTGCATGTCAAGGCTGTGCACCTCTTTGGAAGCGCTCACACTCATAAGAAATGTTATTTCTTTTGTGAATTCACCTCAGTGTTTTTTTAAAACACTATAGGCAGATGTCTCAAAAATATCTTACATAAGCCCTTTGGTAATATTTAACCACACAATCTCTTTTCTAGTATCATTGCAGGGCCCTTAGCATCATTATTTCACCGATTTATTTTTTTCCTCCTCCACAGAGTTTAAAAGCAACTGCACTAAAACTCAATGTCCCTAAACAATGTGGAATCGAGAGACCACATGGGAACAGTCTCTACAGAACTTGCATCCTGTCAGTAGCTTCTTTGCCTCAGGAGGCTCTCCATGAAATCACACTGGAGACTATAAATAACACCCATAAGTTGCATTACATAAGTTACTATTTCTCATCTATCACCATAACCACACAACAGTAGTTGTTTCCAGCTCTAATGAGTTAAAAAAACCAATAAAAAAACCCCCACAACTTTCAGCCTAGCTGTTTGAGACACGTAAGTGGAAGGACTGCTGCAAGATGTTCCAAATGTGAAACATTACTGATGTGCTTCAAACTCTTGACAGAAAAATTCTCCTTCTCCCATTGTAATAGAGCTAAGAAAAAGGATTCCATTACTGACTTGAAGTGTTGGATTAATTAAAAAAAACAAACCCAAACCAAAACAAACAAACAAACAAACCCTCAAAAAACAAAAATGAAAAAAAAAAAAAAGGAACTTAGCATGTATACTGATTTGCCTGTAAGTGGTAATTTTGTGTTCAACAACAGCATGGCTTCGTTTCTCCAAAACAAGAGGTGGCACACATGATATGTGTTGCTAGAAAAGAGGATATACATATACATATATGTGTGTATGTGACTGAATGAATATTAATTATTATGATTTCAGGAAAATAGACAAGTGTGGAGGCATAACCATACATACAGTTTGGGTAACATTCCACTTGCATATAAGAAAACGCTTTCTTACTGTAGGGGAGACTGGACACTGGCACAAGTTGCCCAGGTGGGTTTGTGGAAGCTCCATCCACTCAAAATCTAACTGGACACAGGCCCCAGCCTGCTCTTGGTGACTCTGCTCTGAGTAGGGATGTTGGATCAGTCTCCTGACCTCTCTCCCACCCTCAGCCTTTCTAAGATTCATGGATAAGAAAACAAAATTTAAAATTGTATACTAATTCCTTCCCCCCATTCACATTTTTTGTTCTCCTCTAAACCCGTATTGGCAATATTATCACCTGGAAAAAGGAAGTGTACTATAATGCAGTGTAACTTAATGAAGGTGTTAACTACCATCTCTAATGAAACAGAAAAGACTAATCTAAGGCATGTTGAAAATGTATGACAAATAGTGAACTACATAGGCTCCTGCATGCATTTTAGCTAAGCTAAATTGGAAAAAGTGTGAAAATGGCTATTATCCTTTCCTGTCAATAAAATATATAATTGTTAAATTATGTGAAAAGCTAATTACTTTTCATCTCATATTTAGGCTTCTATACTACATCTGTTTTATATTTAAGCTTTTGCATTACTTCCCCCATACTCTCTGATGTCAACATGTCTTTAGTTAATAGAAACGTTAATTTATTTCTCAAACATTTTTACTTATATATACCAGATTGCTTCAAACAAGCACATATTTAAATCTATTCAGGCACCTGTACCGTACAGTTCCTTTGATGGATTAACTTTGGCCATTTCAATTAGAACATTTCCTAAGGCAATGGCAACCTCTACTGCTGCTGGCTGACAGAAGGATTTTATTTGTTTAGAAAACAACGTGAATGGGGTTCCTTCCCTGAATTACACCCATGGGCCAAGTCTGCAAACCTCCAGAGCCACAAGAGATGAGCTTGTGAAGAGAGAACAGGTTGGACAGTCCTGGTCTGCTGTTCATCTCATGCTCCAAGGGTAAACACCTGAAGAATGTGTTTAGAAACAGCTGCTGACAGCAACATCATATACACACAGTGACTGCTGGTGTGTACAGGCATGAGCTTGAATTCCCATTGCCTTGATTACTGGGGGCATTGATGCAGGCTAGAAGCTTGATCCTATTCTTAGGATGCTAAGGGAAGCTGGTTTAGGTTGTTGGTGGGGGTTTTTGTAATGGCTCACAAGCCTCATCTTCATATATTCAGACTATTATAAAGAATGAACCTTGAAAAGCCCAGAAGAGAAAAAGGGCCACAACACTAAACCCCAAAAAAATTACAAAAAAAAAAAGTTTATGGTGTCAATTTGAACTTCTTTTCTCATTATTAAATTATGTACTTTACTATACAGGGTTAGGGCTGCAAGAGGGACAAAGGCCAGTTCTGGTGACACTTGAAGCTGGAGAACAAATAATATCCTAAATGGCCTGAATAATCAGAACAGGATTATTAAGTCAAAAGATAATGCACATGTACAAACAGCTAAATGGAAGAAAAAGACACAAGTAGGAAGAAAAAAGTCATGAAGTAATACACACGATGAAGAACCTATGAAGACAAATCAGGAACATCCTGGCCATTCCACAGCACCTGAAGACTGCTTAGTAGTACTCAAATATGCATATTTACATATCTGAATATGTATGTAGAAATACACACAAATAAGCTCACAGTGGTTCTGATAAAATAGGAAATTTAAAAGCATCCAGCAATATCATAGTTTTGGTTTTGCTGACTTATAATGAGAACCTTCTTATGCTTTGTGAAATTCTCTAAAATATGATTAGCAAGAATAGATAATGCTATAAATATTTCATATTCACTAGTCAGCTCCAGCATACATAAATAAGTGGTGCTGCTCTGCTTCCAAATCCTAGTGGTATACTCCAGCTATGTCCTCATCAATCAGATGGTATACAGTATTCAGGAAGGTAATTCTTCAAACTAATAGCCTAAAACCAGTTCTATATAGAAAATATTTGCTCTGTTATTTTTCACTCATACACAGAGTTTTCCTTGGTAGACCCTTCCCCCACTGGTATAATGAGGGTTTTCCAAGGCTAAGAGAGATATTCAGAAGAGGAATTGTAAAGAACTCTTGCCTGCTAACAGTGGAAAAAATACTTACCAATATTTATATTTCAAAAAACTGATTTGTCTTTTAACTGCAGAACTTCAGTGATGTCATTAGTAACAGAAATCTTGCCATGAGAGACTACAGTTCCAAGGATAGTACCTGATTAATGTTAAGGGAAAAAACCCTAAGAGCACTTGTATTTTGATAACATTTTTCCTGAATGCATTGTGAGAAGGTTCTGAAATGTACATCTAATCCATCTTCAAAGTACACGTAGTTTTAATTCTGTTACTCTAAATAAAGCTTAATGATCAGGTTATATTTTGACTGTGTTACTTTTTCTAGTAATTTTTTTGGTGGGTGGAAACAATCAGCCCTGGCATAGGACATAATTCCTGTATACCTGATTGGTGTCTACAGTCCACCAGAAGTCAGGCTGGCTTACCACACAGTTCTTACTGTTTGGAAAGAAGATATTTGGGAAGCTTCTACACTAACCTGAACCAAAGACCAGGGAGAGGAAAAACTTGGAGGATGCAACAGTACACGCATTGTCTTCTATCTTACATCCAGCTCTTTTTCAACCCTCTTTTCCTCTGAGATGTTGCTCTCATTAGTCATTAGTTATTCCTCAAAGTTCATGTTACAGAAATAATTTGGAACAGAAACAGGAAAAAGATGTCACTTGTATGTTCATAGAACTGTCACACAAACAACTTCCTCACTTTCTAGGAAGATACACTTTCCCTGTGCATGTTCAACAGACTGAAGAATACTTCCAAAAGACTTTAAAATTACCTCCATATATTTTTGAAGTCCTTATGAAAACTGTCATCTAAATGAAAATACTGAAAACTTGTTCTTAGAAGTTGTGTGATGCTCACTGAAAAAATTAGAATTGAGAACTTCATCAAGAGTCAGATGAAACCTTTGGAGCACTCACATCAGAAAGTACAGCAGGAATCTGATCATGGATTTGCTCCCTGCAGGTTACATGTGTTTTAAAATAGAAAAAAAAATTAATTAAAAAATAAATATAAGTATCTATTTGTTTCAAATATATTTCAGGCCAGTTATTTAATGCTTAATTTCATTTTAAAAATCTCCAGTGCAGTAAAGTAACAATTTTAAAATTATATATAGAAGTTTATAATTAGAAATTTAAAATTATGTGTCTCATTTGCTAAAGCATACCTGTAAGGAAGCTGTCTGATCTGAACAGATCAGATCAGAGTGCTGACTGCTGAGGTAAAATCAATTCAATTCTTCAGCCTGACAAGAGCTAGGTCTTTGAAGTTAATGATCTCAACTATTCTTTGTGACATTCTCCATATTGTCAAAATTAAAACAAACTCTAGGCTTACCAAATCCTCTTCCAGTGGAGTGTAGGTGAGAAATGCAAGATGTACAACCCTGATTTCTTTACCCTTGAAATTAATGGAGATGTGCTGTTTAAAGTTATGAGATGTAATTTTTCCAGCAGTCTCTGGTTATAAAACAAGGAGTTCAGAGCTGTTGGGAGAACAAGGCTAAGTAAGGGTAATAGATGTATATTCTTTTATAGTATATACCTACTGTCAGAGATCATTTAATTGACTACAGAGATCTTGAGAATTCTAAAAACTAGACATGGCATGAAACCACTAAAAAATAATCAAGGAAATGCTGTTTCTTTTTAACCAAAATATATATAAAGGCCAAAATATTTGCTCTTCAGTTTCAACAAACTGAATACAAATCCTTCATCTTAATTCCCTAAGACTTTGGTAAAAAGAGGTGGTAATATCTGAATTTTAAAAGACAATGACTTTTTATTTCCATAGTTTTGTATTTGGCAACAGTTTCACCAATCAGACTAAAAAACATCAGCCCATAGAGAAAATGTGAGAAAATGTTGGGAGCAGCACACGTTTTTGCAGGACAGGAGAGTCTCATTTAGGAAAGCACAGGTCATTTATCCTGCTCAAGGCCCAAGAGAACGGTGCTGCATGGACTGCTCTCCCAGCTCTTTGCTTTGCATTGACCATTCCAACTGCCCCACCTTTCCAAGTGTCTCTCTCCTGGCACTTCTCCACAGTGCTTGAGGCACTAAATGCTCGCCTGTACTTCTAGACCTCAGTTCTCATTAAGTGCTATGTATGCTTCTGAGGTTAGACTAAGTATCTCTAAACACTCATATCGTATTTGTTTTCCATTAGTGTCACTGAAAAAATTAGACTGGAAGGGATTTCTGGAGGTCATGCAGTTCAGCCTCCTGCTTGCTGCAGAGTAAAACATCAAAGAAATTGGATCAAGTTGCTCAGGGTCTGGTCCATTTTCAAAAATTTTCAAAGACTAAGACTTCACAGCCTCTGAGGGTATCTATTCCAGTGCCAACTAGAGGGGAAAAATCTCTGCCCTTAATCAGCCAGCTACACTGTTCCTGACACAGTTAATCCTGACACAGACAGTGTTTATTCCTATCATCTGGTACCTTTAGTTTGACACTCAAAATAATTTTCTTACTGGCTGACAGTTCAATGTGAACTCCTCTCAAGAGATCATCCTGTCCTATTGACCCAAGTACATTTTCTTCCAAGTTGTTCTTTTTCACGGGATCCAGAATATGGAAATGAAAACAGATGAAAAAATTTGAAACGAAAGGAGCAAAAAGAGATAAAGACAAGTGAAAGCTGAGGAATGGACTTACACAAACCCAGAAAGTCTTAAAGGGGTTATTTGGTAAAGAATGAAAAAGTTTCAAGGGCTTATCTGAACTGCACAAAGGATAAAAGAAGATGAATTGGGGTGATTTGAGAGGATAAATAAAGATAGTGGGAATAACAGTTTAAAGTACTTGGAGGACATTTCCTGTTAGGATGCTGAACTTGAACAGACCTCAGACAACTGGGAGTACTATGAGGTACACAGAGGTGTGTGTGTCAGCACCTGCTGGGAGCTCACACAGGCCAGGAGGCTCTTATTCCCCAACCCACAGAGAGATTTTCATTATTGCTTTCTACTTCTGTTTTACTGAGTTGGGTTCCCCCCTCGCCATAAGGGAAAAAACAGTTGATTCTAACCTATGAACCTCTGAATAACCAAAACCTACCTGAAATATTGCACATTTCTGCCACTCACACCAGCATACACCAAATCCCATTTTCTGCATGAGGTAATGTCCTGGTTTCCACTGGAGTTTTCTTCCTAGTAGCTGGTACAGTGCTGTGCTTTGGATTTGGGATGAAAACAATGTTGATAACACACTGATGTTTTAGATGTTGCTAAGGAGTGTTTACACAGAGTAAAGGGCTTTTCAGCTTCTCACCCCACCAGTGAGAGGGGCTGGAGGACACAATAAGCTGGGAGGGGACACAGCTACAACAGTTGACCCCACTGGATGTTCCATACCTTATGGTGTCATCATCAGCATATAAACTGGGGGAAAGCTGGCCAAGGGCTGCTGCTCAGGAACTGGCTGGCAAAAGTTGGTTATTTCTATCTCCTTTTTGCTATTTTCCTTTTATACAATTTATTATTAGTTTAATTATTAGACTGTTCTTATATCCAGGAGTTTTCTTTCTTGGAGATCATGTAAGATATAAGACATGCTCCTAAGAGAATTGATCTGAGTTAGTGTGGTTTTGGAGAATAAAATGTTATAAAATGGGAAACATTAATAAGAATGTAAGTTATCTGTTCATCTATTTATCTTATTCCATAACAGTAATTTTATTTCTTAAGGCCAAGAGACCTTTCAAGAATTACTTCAACAGACTGGTAAAAAAAAGGAGTTAATCCTAAATAAAAATTGCTGGCATGTCTCTTACGTACTTGTAATTTATCTATATAGCATGTGAAAGAGGGCTTTCACAGCCATGATACATATTTCACCACTTTGGCCACCTCAACTATCTAGTTTCCACACTTGATGATCAATGCAAAGGAAAGATACACCTAGGAGCCACTAAGTGTGAAAGTTAATTTCAAAGTAATATTGTAAAAAGTTTCCATTCATCTTAGTTTAATGTACTTTAACACAGGCAGATAAAAGTATTCCTGTCCTAATACCATAAAATGATAGAAAAACGATCTATTTATTTTATCCTGCCTGTACTGAACAGACAGGGACAGGAGTCACTGTTTTCATATGCTGTCATGCTGCTGCACTGCACGCCTTTTCATTTCTGAATCTGTGTTTTTCCCACTACTTGGAAGAAAATTCTATTCAAAAGTAAACAGCATGAGTGATTAATGTATGAACTATGAAGACGCTTGCAAAACTTCTCTTTAGATCAAAGCAAATATGGACTAAAATTGAAGGCATTTTTTTCACTGCAGTTTAGTAAAGCGATGATTTAGATGTCTAGCATAGAAATGTGCTAGACTGTGATAGATAAAAATCAAGAAAGATTTTTTTACAAAAAAAAAATATTACCTATTATTGTGTGCTAACAAGCTCTTATAAACCTTCCCAGAACAGCTGAAGTTTTTAAACTCAGAGGCAAGGATCATCACAGCTATAGCTGACTTTTAACAAACTTTTTGATGTATTGACCCCAAACACATCACTTTGGATTTTCCAACTAACTCAATTAGTCTAAAATCATGGGATGCCTTCAGTGTAAAAGAAAGTTCAGGTGAACCATATCCACTATTTTTAATGAACAAGGGTGGCTTTGTAAAGTCGAGAAAGATAAGAGTGGAAATAAATCATACAATTAGAGCAAGTCCTTAATTTTGTTTACTGCTATGACTATTATGATCCTTACCACTAGGAGAATTTTAATCTACAATAATCATAACACTTTGAGAAGGCTCTTAGATAACCAGGAAGAGAGGAAACCAATCTGTCCATCCAGATAGATGTGGGAGCATGGAACAGATAATCCAGCATGTCACAGAAATAGGCAATAAGCTGAGGCAGTAAAAAGCCATCAACATACATCATCTGATCATGGCACGGCGTCATCTCCCAGCCTCCATCAGCTCCTGCTGCATCAGTGCCAGTCCCAGGCACTTCATCCTGTTTGTAATTGCTGATGAGCAGCAATAAGGCCTCCATGCCTCAGCTCCCGTCCGTTCCACTTCAGCACCCACCTATTAGGTTGTAACTTTTATTTACAGCCTTGCTTGATGTGCTGCTCTATTAGTACAGCTGGAAACTGAGCAGAGGGAGGGGGAAGAGCGTCCCTAATGGGCACTATTATTGCTAGGGCTGGGTGATTTACTGTGCTGCTCAAAGGCTGTTCTATCATCACTTTCCTGTCAGTGAGAGAGCTCCAAGAAGGCTGGATTTCAACACAATGCCCTCCAGAAGTCAAACACTAAAGAACACCTTAACAGTCCCTTGAAACACCAATGAAAAACAGACCTCAAAGTTGGTTTCGTGCTATAAAGCCCCCTTCAGCAATCTTTTGTCTATTTTTTGCTCAGGAGCTTGACACTTTAGAGCAATTAAAAAAGAAAATCTAATTAGTAGTGTATGAGGTCCTTTTGTCCTTACTCAACACATAAGGATTGATTAAAAAAATGATCATATCAATGTAACGATTACACGGGTTTGCCTCAGGCTCAAAATCTGTGTACTTCTATTTCCACAACTTGACCTTCCTATAAGTTCTCAAAGGCTGTCCTCTCAATTGTGCAGGTTCAACCTCAAAGCATTTGGATTTCTGGCACTGTTACAAGCAAACACATATCTTAGACAAGAACATCAATAAATTCAAAACTTCAAAAAGGACCACAGCCCTGTTTAATTGCTTTACTCAAGCAGTGAAATAATTATTTCCATCTTCTAGACTCAAATTTTAAACTAGAAATCACACAGAGAAAAGAGACAGATTCTCATCTTCTACAATATAAACACCACCACACCAATCTACCACAGATATTCTCATAAAATGTGAGCTATCTACACATATAACTGTACAAAATATTACACATGCACATTTCTCATGAACTGCTACTGAGAAATAAAGTACTTAAACCTCACCAACTTTATGGATATAAAATGGATGGTATGGTATGAATGGATTGTATCATTACCACATTTTATCTGCCTGTTTCTATCACCTTCTCTACTGCACAATTAAAAATTAACTGAGCACACTCACACAGCTCCATCAATTTTTTCCTAGGTTTCTTTAAGCTGCATGAAAATCTTATAAAATCTGGCTGTTTACAGAGTTGTGTAGTAAATCATCATTGAAGTTGTACAGCAGAAAAACAAGACTAATATGCTACTTGGTACTGTACTTTCCCAACACGGGCACCTGATACAAATGGGATGTGGATGCCCTGCAGACTAGAGCAAGCCTCCCAGCACCTGCCATCAATCATCACATTACCCAACCATTAAGAAACAAATCAAAATACATAAGAAGCTATACACCGGGCCACACAGTCCCATCTTTCTTCCTACAAAATCCTCAGAAGCCTTTGAGGCATCATCCAAACTAATGATTGCAAGGCTTTATTCATTCTTTTCATTATAATCCTTGTCCTGTGGGTACACTGGAATAGAAATACTTTTACCACAGTGATGATTCTGGCAAACAGGAGGAAAAACCCCACTCTTTGGTGTCATAATACTATTTTTTATCAGAACAGCTCCTACAGCATGCAGGTTGACAAGTACATTAGGTAAAATCTCTTTTTTCTCTACAAGTGCTTTTCCTGTACCTTGGCAGATTTCCTGTTTTGCTCTTTCTTCAACTGTTACACCCATGCTGATAAAATATGAAAGCTTTGTCTCCTCCCTTAATATTCTGATGGAAATTTACATACAAGATAAGTAAGTCAAATTTCTAATTTTCTGTCTCAAATGCTGATTTAGGGAACTTTGGGGAAAAAAATTACGCTTGAAGGTGAGCAGAATTACACAGATAAAATCCAGTATTTTTTCTTCAAAGCTCTTCCAAGCAGAAGAAAACCAGAAAACTTACAGAAAATAGGCTTATAAACAATGTGTAATGTTGACAAAAACTGCTTGCATCATTTAAGTAGCTTCCTAGGAAGCTGAAGTGATTGTAGTCTGAAAGAATGTGCTGGTTTTGGCTGGGATAGAGTTAATTTCTTCACAGTAGATAATGGGGCTAAGTTTTGGCCTTGTGGTTAAACCCTAGGAAATGTTCACCTACATGGTATGCTGCTCATGCCTGAAGATGTCACAGCACTTCTAGGTAATATTTTATAGCCAATGTTTTCTTGTGAATTCCCATGACAACATAGTAATTATTTTAAAAATGGAAGTTTGCTAAAAATTCAAGATCTGGTGAAGAAAACTAACTCCTCATACCAGGTTTATTCATGTAAGGGACTATAAAGATAATATGTAGATAACTGAGCAAATAATGTAAACATCTCAAATGAAATTGAGGTAATACAAAATCAGTAATTTAGTTAACTGAAGATTAAAGTTGTGGTATCAAATTAAGGTCATCTCCTCATTTTCTTAAAAAATAAACTAAATGAAAACCATACAAGCATGTACAGACCAAACAAAGAGTACAACCTAAAAATAAGAGAACTACTGAGCAAAGTTAGCCAAGACATTTTTCAACATGTCTCATGGTTTCATTTGCTTTACTCCAAGGAGCTTTTACTGGTGCCATTTGACACTCCAAATAATAAACTTACATTTATTTTTGCTACACACACACAAAAAAAATTTCCAATGGTACTCTCAGTTTACTGTATCTATAGCACCATAGCAAGCTTTTAAATTACTTTGCCATGAAAACCAGATAAACATTACAACAGCTAACATATAAAGAAAATACAATTTAGTAATTCCATGAGCAAAGCAAATTAGTTTGCAAGGGATATAGTGGCAAACATTCCATCTTGTTTACATATACCTCTATGGCTACACAGAAAACAAAATCCAGTCTTCCTGTTCTGAAGAACTATCTTCCAGTTACAAACTCAGTTCTTTGGCAAACAACACTGTCACAGATTATCATGTGTTACTTGAGAAGGCTGCACCTGCACCAAGAGCAAGGTAATGCAGCTTCTCTGCAGCTTCTCTTCCTTCAAGCCAAGTTGTATCACCACACATCTGCTGCAAGCTAACAACACTCAGATATGGAATAACTACAGTTCAGCTCAACAAACAGGAACTTAAAACACTTTTTGAAAGAATGACTTCAGAGGAAATTTCTCTTGAACTCCTTAAAGAGCAAGGGTCCTTACTCAAACTGGAATACCCTTCCTATCTGCACATAAATGCAAATATAGGCAAAAAATATTTTGGAAACACAGACTTCAAGAACATTACCACTACTTACACATCCCCACTCCCCAGGACATGGCTTCTAACAGTGGCCCTGGTGGAAGGATTGTGTGAGTTCTTAATCCACACAAAACCAAAGCCTGGAGAAGACCTGAGCCAATGCAGATGACTTGGCTGCCTGACTGGGTGAGTGCACACATGGTTCTTCAGGACAGATCTGAAGCAGTGACTTCAGCCTGGCAATGACCTAACATGTCACTAACATGTAATACCAGCTCTGTGAGACATTATCCATCTACATCCTGCATATAGAAATAAAGGCATCAAAAGGACCCAAAGCAGGTAAAATTTGTCTCAATGCAAAGATCAGCTGTCTACATTGCATCTTCAATCAGGGAAAGTCAATGTACTTAGAACAGTTTTCTAGTTAACAGTTTGCATTTCAAGGGCAGGATTTCCAGAACACTGTCACAATCATTAGACTTAAACTGATTACTCCTGTGTGTCTTGTTTTTACAAAGACTAACTGAAAACAGAATTCTATTTGTAGAATCATGTTTAACAGGATTCTCAGACGAACTATCTGCCATACTAATCCTTTTATATGTCCATTTCTGTCAGCAAAACAACAATATTTATTCTCATTTGGCATTTGCCAGATATGGTTATTAGCCTTTACTGTTAAACTATAACTGCTAAATATAATGCAAAACCTAATTCCTTGACCCCACAGAACACGTACCTGAGTCGCAAGATCTTTTGGTTGGTGTGGTTAACGAGGCATGAGCTGTACCTGTGCATGGCCCACCTGGAAACAGAGAAGATTGTATGTCTCAAAACACCACCTATATTTAACATTTACAACCACATCAAGATTCTACCTAGAAACATAAAACAAGGAGGAGCACTCATCTTTGGAGAGCACATATGGAAGTAGTTCTATTCTCAGTACTTCTTTCCCAGATGAATCTGAATGTCTTGTGGTAAAAAAAATACATGAAAAGTTGGGATGAAGTTACACTTTTTAAAATATACTTTATAAATATTTCAAGAGGCATTTTTAGGAAAATATACCACCGTAATTGCAATGCTAGAAATGTATTTAAGTGACCCACAAGTAACACAAGGGACAACATGATCACTTCTCTGATATCAAACCTTGTTACTGACTCCAGTGAGATAACAACTTTGCCTCTTATCTTGTTCGCATTATGTGCTCTAAGTGTGGCACAAGCATATGCTAACAAGCTCTTTCCATGTTTAAGAATTTTTGGCTCTGGACTCTTGCCCACTCATCTGGCATCTGCTTGGTACTAAATTGCTTTCCGCCTTTTTTCTTAACATGCATCATCGTTGAGGAGTTCTCCAGAGATCTTGTTAAAATAGCAACCAATCGAGTGTACACAGTGACTTGCAGTAAAAATAAATAAATAAAAATAAACTCCATGCAGGGAAGCCAAGACAAATTGACAGTAGCATTACCAATGGTAATGGTAACATCATAGCTTTGAAAATTGGATATTATAAATGGGAAGATGCTGGAGAGCCTGAAATTGAGTTACATCTACTAGAGTTTGGCTATCAAAATACCAATAATCAAGTCTGCACTAAACTGCTGGTGATATAGTAATAGTTGCTGGCAATATAACAGAGCTTAGTGTAACAGGATAATCTTTAAAATTAGGTCTTCATGCACTGAAAAATACTAAAACTACTTTTCCCCTTTTTTCCCCCCAGTCTTTGCATATCTGGAAAGCAGCACTGTGTCTGTGGCAATGTTTTTACCTTTCAAATATTTTCAAGCTGGCCTGCTAGTAAACTATTTTTGCTTCTCTCTGGGATGGTGCTCCTTGAAACTTTCCTTCCTTTCTCTTTTTCACTAAGTTTCAGGTCTCAGGCAAGGAGAGATCTTGTCTATCCTGAAATACTCATAGCATTGTAACACTTAAAAAAATTCTGCAGTTGAGGGGGAAAGATGTGAGGAACTTACTTCAGTGCATTTGATTTTAATGAAACCCACCTGAGAACAGAGTTTTATGCTCTGTTTTCCAGAGAAGGACCAATAAACTTGTTGAGTTTTTTGTTCTCCCAAGAAGTCCCTCCAGCAACACACACCATTTCATACCTGTGCAATGGGTAATCTTTTAATGGGTGGTTGCAATGGCCCAGAAGCTAGTTCTTCGGCAGGCCAACACTGAGGGCACTCATCAGCTCCTGGCCTGAGGTTAAGCAAAGCCATCAGGACATGGGAAACTACTGAACCTGACATAAGGTATTGCTATTTGTGACAGGCAAGAGCATAAGCAGCTGGCAGATGTTACAGACAGTGTTGCAAAGCACTGTTGGATTCTCCAGGCTGGTAAGAAATGGCTGAACTGCACAGGTATGGGGAGGGGAGTGGTGTGGACTTCTCTGCAGGGTAAAGTCTGCATATGAGAAGAGACAAGCTTGCTTTTGCAGTGAGGAGGCATGGGAGTCCCAGGGTGAGTCCTTTCCTAGCCAAAAATACAGCATCCTGGATGGATGGATCAAGCATCCTGGTATTAACAAAGTGGGGTTGGCTTCAGGCCTGACAGCACTAGCAAGCAACAACCTCTTCTCAACAACTAGAAATGGTCAAGTAAGCAGAAATAACTTTTTACAACATAGTATTTTCAAATTTTTAATATTCCAGCCTAGAAAAAGTCATCTTGATCTATGTTAGTACTACTATTGTAAAAGGCTCAAAAAATGTTTAGTGTAGGGTTTGGTGCATTTGGGAAAAAAGTCAATAATGAAACAGAATCCTGACCAAGTTTTCTAGTGAAACTTTCTGCATATTCAAAAACACTACAGAGCAGGTCTCTTAAGTCAGTCTCTACTTTCAGACACCAAGTATTTGGTTTCAATATAAAACGTGTGTAAGTAATAAATTCAACAGGGTACGGAATTTCAATGAACTGACTTTAGACGCAGCTGCCACTTAAAATGCAGCAGCTCTTCTGTAAATAATTTTAGTCACATTCTCCCAGTTTTCACTGAATAGACAGTGAGAGGCATCATCACTGTGGACTAACAAATAAGACTAATCTTTTCAATTATTGTAAAGTAAATATTTACACTAGCTGCTACTTTCACCATCCAGCCAAATGAAAGAACTTTATTTCTCTCTCTCTGAAGTACAGTAAGTTGGTATGCATTCTGCACTTCCCTTTGTCAGAGTTTTTCTGTTATTTATTCTTCCCTCATTAGGTATGGCTTTCATACAGCTTTGATTTGTACAGCACAGCACCAGAGTTTTAATAAAGAGTGTCTTGGGATTTGCATGCATGTACACTAGTGCCTAATAACCAGTGAAGGCAGCACGTACTTCACAGCATTTCCTTCTGCTACTCCTTTTGTTTCACCATTAAAAATGTCATGCATAATTCAGTACTGTGGGCTTGACTGTGCAGTTCTATGTGGAAGTCACTACGTGGAATCTTTTGGTATACATAACTGCTAATTCAGGCATATTTGTATTGTTTGAAACAGGACAGTGTTTTTCCTCACAGCTTTCATTAAAATCCTGTGTGTGAGAAAGAAAAGGGAAGTCATAACAATAGAACACCAGTCCATCTCGGCTATTCACAAAAGCAGGATTATAACTTCACACGATTCAGGATGTATCTGCATCTTCACTGCCAAAAAAGTAAAATTTTCAAGGTTATTTAACTGTGCTACATAAGACACTTCAGTGCACAGTGAAAGGCCACATGTCTAGCTTCTAACATAACCCACAAGGCTGTAAAGCTCTTTTTGCTCAGCACAAACAAGACATTAAAATGGAAGAACAGAAATATCTTTCTACTCTGTATCCAATTAATAGATAACACAACAGCTTCTGCTCCTATTTTTTCCAGTGTATGGTTTCTGACATTTGCAACTCCTCTTTCAAACCAAAGCAGCCACTGCCCAGGGATAATGTAATCCCAAGAGAAGATAATTATAAATGCAAAAATACTAAAACTTACTGAAGAAATTAGAAGAATTGTGAGAATTTTGAGAATCCTCAAGTTTGCAAATTTAAACATAGAATGAATAAAGGACAAAACAAGATAACTTAAACCTTATCATATATTAATACAATAGGTCTTGTTAATGTAGTTGCTCTGTTTTTGGCTTCTAATATACACAGCTTTCCATAACTTACTATTAGCTGTACTCAAAATATATTGATTGGAAAAACAGATTCAAACCAAATTTCTCATTCAAAGGAGTAAAATTTTATATATTGCTTCTATTTCTATGGATACATTAATATTGCTATTATGAACTACTTCAGTCTATTCTAAATTCTGTATGTTTAAATTGTCCTTCAGAATACCCTTCTGCACTGCCCACCTCCCTTCCTGAACTATTGTTAACTGCTGCCAAGCAGGATTTGTCCTGAGGACACCCCTGAGTCAGGGCAACTTGTGGTTTCCCATTCCTCAAGTCTGTAAAGTGAAGTGACTCCACACAGTCAGAGCCTCCTATGCAGGAAAAGTTAAATACTAGGGTGTTTAATCCCCTCTTCTTGCTGTTCCAAAAAGCACTAAAGTTTGAGCCCAGGGTACACACATCAGGTGGATTTGAACAGCACTTGGAAGTACTACCTGAGCAGAGAAAGAGATGCAGAATGGAGCAAAACAAAGTTAGCACGTGAGTAAAAAATCTAAATTACAGTAATACATTGAAACAATTTCAGATGCCACAAAAACTGCAAGCCAGATAATGAACAAAGACGAAAAACAAGTGGAGGAGCCTGAAGCCCAATAGCATTTGATCACAGTAACATAAGGACAAAGGAACTTCACTTTGAGCTTTTGGTACTGTGATGCTTCCTTCCCACGTAAGCCACGCTTGAATGCAACAGGCTGGAAGAAGGTAGTAAGAGCTGAATTTCCTTAGACAGCAGCACTCTAGCAAGGACAGGAACCATTTCATGACTGTCTGCAATGCAGGAAAGAACCCAGCTTGGGAAACCTGTCCAAACCAGTTAACCTAGTTGTACATTTCCTGAACTGGGAGAGACATAATCTAATTAATCCACACAATTGACTCTGAAGGCAGTCATTGATTATGAACACCAATACATAAACAAATGGGAACATAAATCTCTTTAAGTTCAGTCTGCACAGACAGACTGTGCTATCTTTAAGGAAAAAAGGCAAAAGAAGTTTCCAAAACTTAAGAATGGCTTATTTGCTGCAGAATGGGCAAGATGCATGACCATCTAAGTGATGTCATCACTACACAGATAAGAGGATTATATACCATAAAAATATTTACTTTTTAAAATCTGTTTTTACAAATCAGCCTTTAAGTACTTTTGTGGATTTTTGTCTGCATGAAGCTTTTGCAGAAGGAAATGAAACCTGGACTGCTTTGTTGCTGAATAGATGGTAAATTTAACAACTATAATGAAGTAAAGGGAGACAGGATTCAGATTCCACCTTCTTCCCTACTATTGTCTCAGTTTGTTACCTGTTTATCCTCAGTAACAGATGTTATATTCACCTTCGTTATAGGTGTAAGTAGAACTGTAAAATGTGCTTTTGAAACCAGCAGGTAAATAACATTTTTATAAACAATTTTATTTAACCTCAATAGCTGTGTAGCTCTAAACCACGTTTTTCCAATGTGACTGTGTTTCTGTTTTGTGTTCCATGGGGTCCTTTGACTCTAATAAATGGGACCCCAGGATACACTGTCTACTCTGCAATGTAAAGTGACTATATATCAGAAGGAACAATTGAAAGTGGTATAACATCCCTGGTCTTCATTATGTTTCAAAATTATCATGCCACAGATGTGGAAAGAAGTGCTCATTTCATAAATCTTTGTGCCAGATCTTTGCTTGTTAGAAAACACAGATATGTTCTTTATATGAAATTGAGACTGCTATGGAATAGTTGGAAACTTAAAGAAAGATCTTCACTGAAAAAAAGACAATAATAACATTTCTTATTCAAATTTCTAACTGCCTTTATGTCCTGTACCAATACTAATAGTATTAGTTTGCACCTAATAGTGGTGGCATTTCTCAAAAGACAACTCAAATAGCCCACAACTCAATATGGTTTTACATTTGAAAGCATTCTTACGAAGAGAAAAAGTGCTTGCATTGATATTAAAATATGTGTATTTTGTGACAAAAATTAAGAAATCAGATTCAATGATAATCAAACAAAAAAACCCCTGAGTTAGTTAACATTAGAAACAGTACCAAAAGACTATTTGTATACAGCTTCTAATGAAAACAAGGCTAAAAATTAAAAAATCCCAGACAATGTAAAACAACTTTTACTATTATCTAATTTAATAAAGGCAAAAGCCTGAGAAAATAGCTAGCTCTTTTTCCGTGGCATAGAAACCCCAAAATGCCTATAACATCAAAAGCCAGGCAGGTCCATATCCTGTATTAGAGGTGTGTCCCCTCTTGCTTTAATACAAGACACAAAATTGACTACAATGAGAAAGAATACATGAAAATCTTGTGGGTTGATAAAGAAAATTAGAATTATTTACCATGACCCACCTGCAAGTTTCTCAGTTATGTTTGAGTATAAGTTTAATTTAATACTGGGTCATGTGGGCTTCACTGTAGCCCAGAACAATTGCACTAGTTACTGCATTCTTTTGAGTATGATAAAAACATAGAAATTGGTATGAGAATAAATCAGGTTACCAACAAAGCAAATTACTTTCTACAACCATTTGTGACAAGCAAGACAAAACCAGGCAGCTAGCTTGGTCTGTTTATACATTTACTACTTACAGAAGTGGGTATGCACATAGCCTTCAGTCAGAGATGAGCCAGAAAACAAAGTTCCCCATTGACTGAATTAGGAAAAAAAACCCAAACCAAATCCAAAATGAAACAAAAACACAGCCCACACCACCCAGAAAAAAATCTGAAAAAACCCCAAAGCAAATGAAGACAGGATGTACAAAACTGACTCCTACTGCAATAAGCAGCTGAATTCTCAAAGTCAGGGCATTTACAAAAGTATACAATGAATGACATCCAAGAACAACTGTCATTTTAAAAATCACTCTCCTTAAAAAAGCACAAACTGAAGTTAAGGATGTCATCATAGTAACTCAAAATGTGAAGTATTTTCAGAGCATACATAGAAAAGCCGTCATCTAGGAGTCTACTCACAAACCCAGGCAAAATACAAAAACTGTGAAGCTGTTATAAATTGGTAGAAACCTTTTGCATAGTGTCAGAGAAAAGGCCATTCAGCAAGAAAGAAGCAAAGAAAGAATGCACTTTTTTATCCGTTTTCCACAAATTTATGTTGAAAAGAATGACATATATTTTTATTTTATTCCAAAGAGAAAAAACACCATTACTTTTTGGGTGCTATAACCTATGTGGCTTTTTACACAGTCATGCTTCAACAAGCAACAAAATTCAGAGTATAAACATCCCATAGGTGCAGTAGGTAAAACAATCTCTCATCCTTCTGCCAGATATCCTTTATAGAAGCCTACTGCATCTTTGTCTCAGGACTAGTACACTTAATGCACATCAACTTCACTAAGATTACTCCGTAATTGGGTGTATTTCAGTGCTTCCAGTGCACACAAATGCTTAATAAAATAAATGATTTTATAAAGCATTTTTCTAACCGTATCTTACAAATTTAAATGTTCAAGACAAAGGTGTTTTAGTTTTGATGTGCAATGGGTCAAATTCTGAAGGGTATACGGAAACTAGCCAAAATTTACAGACATCCAGTTGTGAAATCTCTTTGTATTTAGGCATCTAAAATTCAGCACACAGAGAGGGAAGGTGTGGTCAGTGATCATCACCATCTTTCTGGGCTGAAATCTCCAGTGTATTTTCTGACATACATACTAGTAGCTCAGATCTTTGTTTATCTCATAAATTCTTCAACGCAGGAATGAAGAGCGTTTAACTCTTTTAGAAATAGCAGATACTCCTTTTTGTTCTTTTTCAATTGTGGTTCTTTCTATTCAAGAAGGCCAAGAAAAGTTAAGCACACAATTAAAATAAAATCCTGTCAGCCGAAGCTAAAAACTACTGAAATACCAAATCTGATCAAGCTGCCAGAGTCAGTGTTCTTTACATTGACATTTCTCCTGTCACATAACAACACAGTTAATTTCAAACCTGCACAGAATCAGCTTTAGCTCTGCTCATACAGTGACAGAAAAATGATGTGACAGCCCCAAAGAAAGCACTGAAGGCCTGAAACTAAGCAAAATTATTCCATGTGCAGTGTGACCTTTTCTCTACCAAAATACATAGAACCCTGCTTAATAAGCTGCCTTTTTTTTTTTTTTTTAAGAATGGTGGCTGAAGGTAAGGACATAGAGAAGTGAGGGCCATTGTCAAATCCATTTTTTCCTGTCTGCTAAAAATAATCAAAACCCTTGCCACCCAATATGAAAAGGAAATCTTTGACAGAGCAACTGGCTGATACAGTGACTGATGCTGAAATAACTACCATTAGGAGCTCCTAAATGAAAGGAGGAGACAGAAGGAAAAATGAGCACAGATGAAACTTATCTGCACATAAAGCAGCAGCAGAACAAAAGTTAGACTGATTTAACTACCTGTTAAGAAATGGATCAGTAAAATCCATGCAGCTCTAAACTAACTAGAGCTATACCAATATCAATATTACTGTTTGTCTGCAAGTTTATTTCACAAAATTTACTGCAACTGGTGAGACCTGAAGGTTTTGGATAGAAACAGGCAACTCAAGCAGTATCTGTGGAGGTGGAAAAAAAAAAGAATTCCCCCCTCACCAATTTCAACAGCATTTTAAAAAATAATGATTAGTAATATTTCACAGAAGATCAAACACATGTGAAGGAGAGAAAAAAATCACTGACGTTGAGTCACTGTCTCCAGGTATAAATTTTAACACCTTTTTGTTGACTGTAAATATAATATTGAGAATTGTCTTTCACCTCTAAGGGGGACAGATATGAGAAGGCACAGCAGCCATTGTGGTTGGTCACTCTTCAGAACTGAGGCTGGTGGGACATGAGAAGTCACTACACCCTGGCTGTATATGAAAGATACTCAGGAATGCAAATTCAACTGTCACATAAAATCAAAACAATAACAAAAAACCACACAGCTTGCACACTGTCAAACTGAGCTCCTGAAAAATATAGTTCAAGGCCTATGTAACTCGTTCTGTGATAAAAAAGGAAATAGCTATTTAAAAACAAGTACAAAACCCCTTTCACTTTCTCTGACACAGAGTATGAATCTTACCACATGTGATTTCTATGGTTTTCTTCAATTGTTGTAACATGAATAACTTTAATTGCCTAAATGACTTGCTGCAATTTTGTCCCCTCTGTTTACTCTGTGGACTCACGTACTGCAGCAAATGCCTTGATACAAGACTCTCCTCAAAATCTTGAAAGGAAAGAGAGGTGAGTGAAATGAAACATGAGGATCCTTCCCAATTAGATCCAATTTCCCACACTTGGATAGGGATTACCACAATGATCCCATGCAATTGATTTCTGGTGAATAACCACAATCCTGTTCAGAACAGAACACAGCTGTATGTCATCACATGACAGTGAAAAGTATCAGTCTTTGAAGAACAGAGCTGTACTAAGAGCAGTGCATAACTTACAGAATATGCTGCAAAATAAATAAATATTGCACAGAAAAAGACACCCTCAAATGGAAATCAAAAAGACATTTAAGTCTGGGCATTCTTCATCAAAGGAAAGAACCTTGCAAAATAAGGTCATTATCCATCAGAAAATCTCCATCTGTATATAATTATTTCTGATAAATTATATTAAATTTCATTAAAGAGGTAGTGGGGATGTGAGAGAAGGCAGAGCTGTAAGTAAATCTCTCCACTGTATTTCACTTAAAAACATCCCAGCAGGAAGCCATAGAGAGAGTTTTTTTAATAGGCAATATTTTTAAATGCTCTGCAGGCTGTGCTGTCTAATATCCATCACGTTCAGTGTATGCTCACAAGCTCCCAGCAATTCAGGATGAAGGACACTATTTAATTTCCTTCCCATTCCTGTAATCACTTTCCCACTTACCAAATCTTTCTCAGTCACAGCAGAAACACTTTGTTGTATCACAGTTTCATTTCTACCTGAACAGATTTTCAGAAAAGCTGACCCAGTAAGCACTACAGAAGCACCCTGTGACCAATAAGTGAGCAGAGTGAACTCCCTTGCACTGTTGAAGGCCCAAATGTATTGCTGAAGCATGTGTTTGCCTGCATTCTCCAGGAGCTAGTTTTAAGGCCTTGCTTTTACAGCAGGTTACAAGTTTCCCCTGAAGAAGCACTCAACAGAAAGAAGAGATGGAAGAGTGGTCAGCAGCAACTGTGTACACCAAGAAGAGACAAGAGTTACAAGTTTAGTCTTATGACAAGAATTCGTCACAGAACATTCACATCTGAACACTTGTATTTCTGTATTAATATTCTCAAATGCAGCTAGATAACAACATCACAGTTTTACTTTAGTTAGTCTAATAAACCACAACAATCCCAAAAATGACATTTTATGCTTTGTCCACAGCCAACCTGCATAATTTAAAACTCCTCATACCTTCTGTAAACAGAAGAGATACTTGGGACAACTCAGCAAAACCATCCTATGCAAATAGTTAACATAATTGAAAGCAAGACATTTTAGTCCTAGTGCTTTGTCAACATCGTTATTTCCAACAGTTGCCTCAATGTTCAAGAACCAAAGTAGCTCTTGCAAATTTCCTACTGAAAAACAAGCATTTTCTTGTAGTGTGTAGATTATTCACTAGCCACAACCCAAAGTAATCTCAGCTTAAGGGAGTTTCTCTCCATAGAGCATCTTCTAAAATAAATCTACAACTGGAGAAAAATGAAGCTACGAATTACACATTGGAGCTTAGGTTGTAGAATGCAGATTTCAAAACTCAATATATTACATGCAAGATGAACTTTACACAGAGGTGTAGAAAAATTTAAAAGTAAATTCTATCTCACTGTGTTTGCTAAGCATTCTAACTTACCTTCAGGGAGAATTTCTGCCTGACAGTTCAATAAAGACAAAAGATATGTCATGAAAGAATAGATAAATTACCATATGAAACAAGTTATATGCAAGTAGCAGTCCAGACAAACGTGCATTACAGTCAGTGTTATGTGCAACTATAGTAATTAAAACCAATATGTTTAAAAGTCAAATTTCACAAGATACTGTTGTTTATGCTAGAATACACATATGAATTTACCACTAACGGGAAGGAGAAGGAAGAGGTAAGAAGGAGCTTCTCACAATTGAACTCTTTCCCACACATCAAATGGTTTACGTATACATGAAATGCAATACATCAAATGTAAAGTTAGTTAAAAACTCCTATTTGTTCTTCAGTTAAAACTATCAATGTCTATTTTGTGGATAGCTTCTAACCTTTCCCTTCACCCCAGGCCATTAACTTCGAGAGGGAGTCAGTGAAACATAAACCTGAGAACAAAGCAAAATGTTTGTGCCTCCTTTGCTTTCACTTAGGACTGGTGCACTTACATTCCTCTTTGCTCGGTGAAGTTACATTCAGTTCTGTCAAAAGTTGCTGGTTGGAGTTAGCGGCCTGCGTGGTTAGAGAGGTATTGCTGTTGTCACTGTTCGTTTCCCCAGAGAACAAATCTGACTGGCTGTTGCTTGTGCTGGGAGTGGAGTCATCGTCTGGCTGTTTCTTCTGGAAATCTATCAAAACCAAGATTTCATACGTCATCACACTTGCTCAGTCTAATCATCAAATTTTATGCAAAAACCCCTATGTAACAAAAATAAGCCCAAAACACTGCCAGAGGTATCATCACTTTGATAAACACAAACAGTAGCCTTTGAATTTTTACTTCAGATTTAAAGTATCTTAAAAGTTATTTACTGGAGAAAAACATTTTCAGACTTACACAAAGGTCTTGTTTCTCCAGCCATCCAAGAGCATTCAAAGCTTACCACAGCACATGGTATCATTTTCAAAAGGGTTTACACAAAGCATGTACAGAAATGTAAAGGGAGCAGACATTCAGTGAGGGAAGAATCAAGGCATGTAATACAGCACTATGGGAATGTTACACTTTTCACTGCCATTATATTAAATCCCATCAATAACAGTGTAAGCATTCATATCTGTAAGACTTTCCTGTCAAACTTTCATCTTCCCCAACATAACAGTTTTGGCAAGGCCAGTGTAGACAGCTACAGTTCCAGGCTAGCATGGGGAGCTGGTGAGGGATTGCCTCTGCATCATTGGTTTGAAGGGTAACTGGGGGGGAATATGTGGGAGGACGTGCCGGGAAGGTTGAGGTGTTTCCTCCTTCCTTCACTTACTCCAACACTGGTACTGAAAGTTGCCCACTGATTCAAGAGCAGAGAGTTGGGTATGGAAAGTAAATCACTAAAATACATTAAAGATGTGTACAAATGATTTAACTTCAAAGTTTTCTTTTTTTTATCAGCAAATGCCAAGTCACACTTGTCTCCAAACTGCCCCCATAGTCCAAATCCAATGTGTTTGACAAATGTCACCCTCTGGCTTACCTTGCCTCCTAACTAGATTCAGGTTTGAGGGGAAATATTTTCAAATGCAAATCCCCCATTGAAAGCTTCTTCCCAAATCTGCAGTCCTGATATATGCTTGATTACAGCATTAGTCCACCAGCTACACTACTGGATTTCAGTCTGGCACACTCTGTCTCTGGGAAGTACACCTGCCAACCGAGTGAGTTTTGGTTTGCTTAGCATCTAGTTCTCCCACCTCTTCCTTGTGAAGAAGAAGCTGAAGATGAAGTGCACCACCACTCGGTATCTAAGTACATTTTTTCTAAATTACATACAAGGGTAGAATTTATTCAATACACAAATACATAGATAAATCAATATTTGGTTGCTCATTATTATGCCATGACAGAGAAGAAAACGGCAGTCTATAAATATTTGCAGATGATGATGTGAAACACAGGTTGCCAATATGACTCACTGGGATTGGGAAGCACTACAGTCAAACAGGCCCTAAATGCTGATTTAGGATTTAAGAGATTTGCCAGAAAAATTAAGCCTTAAATTGTGCTGTGGAAGAGTCAGCCAGAAGTCTAGACAGGAGAGAAGCAAGCTAAAAGCCATGGAGGAGGAGGGGGAGGAGGAGGACGTGGCAGACATCATCCACCTCCACAAGACAGCTCTAAAAAACTAGTGGGAAGCCTTTTGTCAGGGATGAGTTACAGGATTCAGGAAGATGTTCTACTCAGGCCTCGCCAGTTACCAACAAAGTTTAACCCAAACTGGGCTTTTGGATTTTATTTGTGTGTTTGTGCAATCAAAGCGGCTTCAGACATTTTTCTGCACCAGCCACAATCAGGCAGCTGCAGCAATTGTAACAGTTCAGAGCCGCAGCAGCAGCAAAATCCACCATGGCAGTGAAATGCTCTTTGCCCCCGTGAACTCATGACCTCCTGTTCAGAACTAACTTTTACTCAGACTGCAAATCAATTAACTTTCAAAAAAGTTTGAGCCTGCTCAGTTGAGTGGAACTCAAGAACACCTCCTGCCCGTTTTAACCCCTCCTTCGTTACAAACAAAAATACTTGAGAACAGCCTTAAGACTGATGATCCCAAGCACCTGAAACACAAGAACTGTAACTGAAGCTGCCTTGTATTTTGTCCCTGTACTGGGAGGCATTTGGCTTCTGTCAACCAGCAGGGGCTCATTAACACAAATAACCTGCAGATCACCTTGTTCTCCCTGCAAGCACTATAAAAGTTGGCACTATTTCCAGGAGAGCTGAGCCTGAATAAATCCAGTTAAGCCTTAACTGCTTAACAAATAAAACAAAAATACACACATGATACAGGCAAGATCCTGGCAAGTTTTGAAAGGTAAGCTTTATTCTGATTAAAATCAGAATGCAATTCTGTTGACAGAACAATGACCTCACCTAATAATCTCAACAAGGAAAAACCAGGACAAGAGTTGGCAAGACATTAATCACCATTTGCAGAAGTTCCTATTTAATTGGAAAGGCATGAGAAACTCTTTTTTTAAAAACTTTTCCTGAAACTTTCACTATACTAGCAAAATCTGTGCCAAAATGCACAAGGGTGACCAAAAGTCCATGAAACCTGCACTGCCCTTTCCTAGTTGATGAAATGCATCTTTGCAATTTTTAACACAAACCTTCTCTTTTTCCTCTTGACCTTGTCTCCCTTTCTCCACTGCCTTCAGGTTTGGTGGGTTTAGTTTTTTGGAGATTTTTGGGGTGGTTGCGGTGCGGGGGGAGGGTTGTTAAACTGTAAAATATCCCATTGTTAACTATATGGTGGAGTCATCATCAAAATAAGACATGAAAATTTGCTCTTTCCTGCAAATATGGGGAGATAGTAGATTGAAATACCTAGGAATAAGCAAGCACCTGTGATTCCTCAAGCTCCAAAAGCCTTTTGCTTTGTTGAGTTCAAGGGTTACACACTCAGTATTTCAAATAGTTGAGCAAGAACAGAACATCTCAGAACTCTCATGCACTGGATATTAATACTAAGAGTGTTATTTTTGTTTTGTTGCTTAGTATTTCTTTGTAAACAAAACAACCACTATGTGAATAGACAGACATGATACAAACATTTCATATTCTATATATACAATGAATTCTATTTGCTTAAACTTAAGGAAGGCAAGAAGCTGCATTTGTTTCCAGACTTCAGGTAAGAAGTTCTTTTGCAGGACAATCTTTTGCCCATTTTTATTAATAAGATAACATTAATAATGAAAGCCATTGCCCTTACAGCTTCAGATTCTAGCCAATAAAACTGAAGTTGCCACACAAGTCACACCTTCTGCACTGCCCTAAAACTTTCAAGCTCAGTTGTCCAGTTACTGTTACCAGGTTATGGTGAGTAACCCCCAAGAGCCCATCTTCCCAGCATGTTCATTTCACCCACTGCCTCAAGAACAAATATTTAGAACATCCAACCCCTTCCACCACCTAAAACATATGATTCTGTGACACAAGAAATCAGAAAGTCACAATTCCAGTACCTAGCCTTCTTTGGCCATCAATATCCAAAAAAACTAAGACAATCTTGAGTTCTCAACTTTTGCTAAACTAAGGGCTCTGGGACTAAGCAGGAAATGACCCTTCACAGCTTCTGGTAACTTCTGTGACTACAATCAATTAGAACTTAAAGTAAAGGTAAGTATGACCATTATCAGCATATCACAAAGCATTTCTGCTGAGAAAGACAGGCATGTCAAAATATTACATGAAATGCCCTAATACAAAGCCAGACTGTTTCCTCATTTGTACTCCTGCTATGATGTAAGAAATTACATTATCTCCAAGAAATCTCCTTTTGGGTTATTTTAAGAGTCTAAGTTACAAACAATTCCTATTCTCTGACCTATAACAGATGTTTCATTAAAAAGAACTAAGTTCATTCAAATATGAAAGAGGTGTCAGAGTAAACAGCATGCTAAGGGAAGAAAATCAGAGTCTTTAAAGTAATTATTTTAACTGATAGGTAACAGTACACTTTCTTAGTCTTCAATCCTACAGTTCCCATAACATAGCAATGTGAACTAGCAAAAAGGTTATTTGGAGAGTGCTAGCTTCTTACACTGCATTAAATAAACAATCTGCATGTTTTTTATTCCCAGAGCAACTTGTTCTTTTACAAAGCATAAATTAATGTGTCGGTATAACATCCAATGTCTCTAGTCCATAGCACCCCAATGTACAAAGCAGAGTTACTGCAGTCTACTCAGAAAACAGTTCCACAATTAAAAGAAACTACTTTCTGGGAGTACTCTATAGGAAGTAACACAAATGTTATGACATTAAAACTGCTACTGTGCAATCTTTAAGTTATGGCCTTATTTTCTTCTTTTCTTCATGTGTCTGTTCACAGAACTGAAAACAGAGAAACTGTTCATGTATGGCCAGGGAATAGTACTGAAAGTCCTAAAGATTTTATTTACTTACTGAGAACTCTTCACTGACTCCTCTGGTTCATAGCTTATTTCAAGTGTCATTCATACGTAACTACTTTTTGCATAATAAATTAAGGTGAGATGGATAAAACCTTCACTTTCAGTACATACTTGAATGCAATCTAGAGCTCCAATAATGGTCTGGCAATAAAACTCCACTTGGAAAGAGAGGTTTTAGCTTTTTTCTTTTTAAATAACATGCAGACAGAAAGATGCATTAACTCACTCAGAGAATAAATACAGATATCTGGCTATTAGGGGAATGCACCATAGAATGCACAAACATTTGCATTAAGAGGTGACAAACAAAGTCATAAAAAGGAATCAGAGGTATGTATTAATTATAGTAAATTATATTTATAAATATATAAATAAAATATATTAGACTGGAAAGTACAAAACTACAATTGCAGTATAATCTTTTATGAGCTATCAGCAGATCTCATGGCTTTCACAGTACAAAGTACTGAAAGAATTAAACAGTAAAAATACTAAAAAGGTGATTTTCTGTAAAACAACTATTTAAAGTTATGAGCACATATGATACAGGAAAGCTATTCAGCTCTTAGGAGCATTTTTCATAAATACAACATTTTCTCTTCTTTTCAGCTTTTCTTCTTCATGAAGAAAAACTGAAATCAGTTCTTTATGCTAAGTTATCCCTTATGATTGCTATACTTTTAAAACTTGCAACACATCATTAAAAAGTTTCAAATATCACTGAGCTTTGCATGTTTCATGTATTGAGTTTTTCATAAGCATTTCATTGTCTTTTCAAATAAGCAGAGAAGTATTACAAAGGCAAAATAAAAAAGATGCATCTGCAAGGGTGGCAAACACTGAGACAACAAAGCTGCAATTACATGTATCTATCACTCAGGAATAAGGATCGAGTTATGTAACACCACTTTACTTGTAAACCTTATGCAATGCATCAATATTTGAGGGATTTAGCTTGGTGGCAGTTTTGTTGTAGGGTTTTTTGCTTGGTTTGGTTGGTTGGGTTTTTGAGGGGTGGGAGGTTGGGGAGCTCTCCCCAGGAAGTCTGATGATGGTGTGTTCTGAGCTGGTCTTCTCTCCAAACAAGAGACTCCTTGCTTAAAGATGACATTCCATAATAAACCTTATTTCCCTGGGCTCAATCAAATTATTCTTCCCCAAAGCTACACAGGAAGCTTTAGATTTGACTACCAGATTTTGCCAATTATTTAGCAAGAAAATTCATGAATAGCTAATAAGTAAAGATTATCAAGAGAACAAGCATAACATTGTTACATATGACCTTCATCTCAAGATCCAGGTCATTATAATATATGCAGACATGTTTTTAAGGAAGGAAAATGCAGTTTGGTATGAAAGAGTCTACAGCAACTGTATTAACCAGGCTTATAACACATTGCATGGTAGACATTAAAAAAATTTGCCAGTTTTACAGCATATGATTCCACCATTTCCAAAGCAGTTGTGAAATCCTAAATTGATGAAATAGGAATTTCATTATCATCTAGAAAATAACGCCTGAGAGTGGCTTCCCCACAAAACAAATACTCCTTGCTCTGCCTGATAATGACAATTTACTAACTGTAGCTATTTCAGTACAGACCAGGAACAATATCACTTAAAACTTCTGTACCCTGGTGTCACATTTCCCATTCTTACATCAGGCTTACTATTACTCCTTATTATTTCATCTAAAATTCCATTATTCCAGAAAACTCACCAACATAAAAAAATAAGTATTATTGACTGTTACAGGATCCAAAGTGCTGAAGCCATGAAGAGTAAACTTCTATTTTAACAATCCACTTTAAAATTCCTGTCAGAGAATCCCTAAGGTTCACAGTTAGCATTCATAATTTAATTTATTACAGAGCATAAACAGTGAAAAAGCTCTGCTTTACTGTTATGTTACATTGCAAAATCTAAAACCAGTGAGGGGCTGGCTTATACAGCACCTGCATCTGGTTAAACTAGGACATGAAGACAATTTAATACCCAACCAGTTGACATTCTATGGATTCTTGAATCTGTATCAAAGGATATTGGTAAGATCAATGCAAGGGTAAAGCATGAAATTTAGAAAACTGAGGAAGACAAAGCAACCACTCCATCATGACTGCAAGAAATATTTTATTTTTCAATGCTCTGTGGAGTGGGTATTCATTAGGAAGGGCATATAGCAGAATGGACTAGTAGTAAGACACCGAGTGGGCAGCTTCCTGAGGACTCTACATGCTCCTCAGCTAAAGATGGCAACCACAACAATTCTACCAACTCCAAGGAGCAAGGAACTCCACTACTTAACAGCCAGGAAAAGTAAAATCCTGCAGCCATTTGAAGATCCATCTGGTACTTAAGAAGAACAAACATTTAACATGATCTGAGGGTAGTACAGCGGATAATTAAATATGGGAAAACTTTTAAAAAATACCTGGGGACAACATCTAAGCAGCTGTGATCTGTAGAAATTGCTCTCAAAGACAACTTGGAAAACATGACATGGGCATTTTACAACAGACAAGACAATTCTAGAAAATGCTCAAAAATATAAGCATAAAACTAAGAGCAGCACACTACCCATAAAAAAAATGCACTTCCCCTAAATTTTGGCATGTTTATTACTAGAATTCTTTCAGTATTAGTATCCCTTTACAAAACTAAACAGACTAGTAAATGTACAAGTTTGGACTAAATTCAGAGCTATGAGACATCAAAATTTACGCTCCTAAAGGGGGAGAAACATTTGTTCTGATGAAGAAACTGACCCATAAACCCATAAACCAAGCACTCTGCAACAGCAGTGAGTCCTGTGAAACAAACTAATGAAGTGAACTTCTCAAGGTGCATTTATTACAAATGAGAGACCTTGAAAATGGGACTGTTAACTGATAGAATTTAATTACAACTCATATTTATTTTGGACACATAGAAACTATTATTTTAATAAAAGAAATGTTTCAATTAGCTTTTCTTATACTGGAGCTATCTTTCAAGTCACCTTACCATGCCCTTTCCAATATCCAGAGAGAACCTTCCAATTTCAAGACACATGTCTATTATTTTTTAATTAATTCCTCCAGTCTAATTTATGTGATTCCAATTAACGCGTACATTTGCCTCATTTTCTGTCAGTAATAGTCAAATTTATGGTTCAAGCATTCCCAAATGTTTGACTATGCCATAAATTGAGAGGATTTTCACAAGGGACAAAAGGCCTGTGCAGTAGATTAAACCTTGCTTAGTAGTAAGCCACTCATCAGTTCCCTCTCCCTTATCTTCAGTTAGCGCATCTTAATAACTACCAACACTGAAATTCTCAAAACATCTTCCAGAATCACTAATTTATGAGATTCTTCTCTTTTGAGCAGCCCAGAGGCTGTTCTGGAAGAACAGGGAGAGCGGGCACTCTCATTTCCTGGTCTCACTTCCCCAGATCCAACCAAACACTTTGAAAAGTCTGTCTGTAAGGAAGATTTAGTATTTTCTCACTATTTGGGTTTTTCCACCAAAAGCAATGAATGGTGAAGTACAAGGGTAATAGTCCCACTCTTCTGAAGGTTACTGCAACATGATGCCTCTTCTTGTAATGGACATCTGCCTTTCATACGAAGTAGCTACAGGAAAGTGTGGAGAGGAAACTCCCAGTCTGACAGTCCTCAGTTGATGGGGCAACAACTTTGCAACGGTTAGAGTTTATATGAAAATCTGTGACTTCATTAATCTACAGTAATATAAAGAAAACTGAAGTAATGTTTTAATCATACAAGTGAGAACACTCACTGAAATCTCATCTGACACCTTTCTGCAAGAGCTTATTAACTATGCAAGGAGTCCAGAAGCTTAAGGGAGTAGCTGTAGTTTCCCACTTACCATCCCCTCCACCACATTCTAAAACCATATAGAAATGCTGGAGTGTAGTGTTCAATCTGCCAGCAACAACAAAAAAACAACCAACAACAACAACAAAAAAGCAAGAGCTCAAGGGCAAAGAAAAGCAAAGCTGATTTAGGTTTATAAATCCCAAAGCTCGAACATTGAGAACTCTCCCTAGTTGTAGTTGCCACAAACCACCACATGACAAGTAATTCTGACTGTGGAACACCATGGCTCAGAAACCAAGCCCATACTTAAGCACACCATGCTTATTTTCAGTAAAGTTTAAATATACATATTTCTTTCCAGTCCTTTAGGAACAAAAATATCAGACACAGACATCAAAGGCCTACATAAAATAAACATTGCTTAGGCCTCTCTGTGAGCAACAAAACATGACAAAGTTTTGAATTAATAAATTTATTTCTTATTAAAATTGTTTTTTAGAGGAAGGCATTAGAAGTGTTGAATATATGTCAAAGACAATATCTGTTTTCCTTATTAACCAATTGAAAATAGCCTTATTCCCAAAGAAAAAAGCTGGAACACATCTCAGCATTTGAAATTGGTACAAAATGGCTGCAAAAAAAGTCATCTATTGAGTTAATATCTGAAGTTCATGGATTTTTAAGTAATTTTTTTCTTACAAATGCTGACTACTTTGATATTGATGCTTCTTTTAACGCAAAGAAACCAGAGAAGTGTAGAAAAGGAAAAGGAATGGAAAAACTGCTCTCCTCAGAATGTTGCATTCCTGTCCCCCAGTGGAAAACACAGATAAATACACTTCTCCTCAATTCACCTTATTTTTATATAAGACATGAGAACTTAAAACATCTCTCATGAAGATGAAGTGATCCTTCTGCCTGTCAGTGCTGGAGGATCATTGCTGAAATTGCCTAAAACACCCACTCTTGTCAATGTCTGTATCTCCATATTAAGACAAAGTGCAATAAAAAAGAGGTGTAAGAAGAAAACAATGCTTTTGCTTCTCGTATCCATGATTTGTCATTTGATGTGATCTTGACTTCCTGTGCTATCACTTCCAAGTCAATGCAGATATGAAAAAGTAGCCTTTCACCAGTGGTGTTTCCTGAGCTCTAGCTCACAAATGGTTGTTATTTACCACAATAGGTGTGGAATCCCTTAAAGTGGAGTCTTCAGTAGCAAAGCATAAACCTGCCAATCAGAGCAGTGATGTGTTGACCTTGAACAATGCATTAATTAAACGCTGGTAATGTTGGGATCTTGCACTTAAAAACAGGCTTCTGTAGCCAGTCCTCCACGGCTGAACTTTTTGTTTCTCTGAGTTTAATATCACAGTCATGGAATTAGGACTCCTACTCATGGAAACGTCCCAGATTTTTTGCTTTTCAACTGGAGCCTTGGAGAAGATTAACAAGGTTTCACAGGTTCTTCTATTAATGACATACAAAACAAAGCTTTAAAGTGTTTTGAGTGTTCAGCCTGGATGGGGGGGGATAAGAGCAGTTTTCACTATACTGTGAAAGAGCAACAGGAAAAATCATCATAAAATGCTTACTAAACAGGAAGGAAAACAAGGATCAAAAATGTTATTCTCACACATTCTGCTAGTTTGCTACACTTTCTGAAGTGTAATGGGCATGAAAAGCAAGGAACTAAAACATGCCTTCAAGAAGCATTTTAAAGCATTTTTGTTATGCCTAAACAGAGCTAGAAATAACAATTCTACAGCTGAGCTCACATGCCTGATTGATAGATCGAACCCATCCCTGAACAGCTTACTAAAAAAAAAGAATCTTTGAAATAATCTGTTTCTTGGCATTACTACCCTACAAGATAAGCAGTTAACAGCAAGCCTTCTCTTCCAGTTAAGGTGGCTAATTGTGTTTCAAGTACAAGTAATTACAGACATTACTTTGGAAACTGAGGACTGGCACATGAAATTCAGACCAAGCAGCTAAATATGAATAAACGAAGAGATTAATTAAATTTTCAGAACAAGCCAAATGATTGCTAGAAGCTATGAGCTGTTTCATGCGTACTGTTCTGATTACCTGCTTAAAGCACCAACATCCACAGAGCCTATTCCTACAGCCCAGCAAAAATGGCAAAATGCAACCGATCCCAGCAGCAAGAGGGGAGGAGTAGAAAGCACGGGCTACCTGACAAACTCAGAGTGAAGGGAGTCAAGCAGCCCAAACCACCCCCATCATACCCAAAGAGCTACAGGGGCAGGAAACTACATATGCAATTCAATTACCTTTATAGTAAGTTCTCCTAGCTCTTCAGTAGCAGTGGCATACCCCGCCATGAATGTTCCAGTGCACAATGTGACAGAGCAGACTAAACTCTGATATCTACCACCAGAGGGAGGTGTTCTATTAGGCTGCATTTTCCAAAACCTTCCTTCCCTGCACATTGATTTCTATTCCTATAATCTTCAGCAGAGAAAAAGCTTCCTTATTCCTATAAGGAGACTTTGAAGAGTGTCTTTTTACATCTATCAATTTTAGAATAAGTACTGCTATGGCAAATTTGAGTATTTAACAGAAGCAGCTGCGTAACTAAATCCATCCTTTCCATCTCAAACAATCAACAAAAACCTTGCCCTTGATCCTCTTTCTGACACATAAAACAAAGACAGCAGAAATGCTCATCTTCCATTATGATGGGAATTCCATTACAGTTTTTTTTCCAAACCAGAAACTACTTCTACTGTCTTCAGTGAGAAGAGAGAAAGGAAAAAAGAAAATAAAAATACAATTTAAAAAAGAAAAAAAAAAAGTGAAGTGGCATGCAGCTGTGCAGCGCATTATCAAACTTGAAATATAAATTTTAAATTAAATAGGAGAAAAAGAGATATAGTTGCAGAAGCAAGACTGATATAATTTTATCTTTGATAAATTCTGCTGTATGAATCTGTGGGAACAACCAGTAATGTCATTTGCTAAGAGACAATGGTATGACACCAACAATATAACTGCAAGAACTTAATTCTGATAGAAGTTTGAGAGGACTGAGGCAGACACCTCTGGAAAAATAAAAAATATTCAGAGTGCCTACACTAGCAAAAAAACCTACTACAATATACAGTGCCTAAATGGCTCTCTTGAAATACCCACTTCTACTGACTAAGTGAGCAACTCAGCTATACATGGAAAAAAAATTAAAAAAAAAAAATCTCACAACTCTGCCATCTTGCTTTACAATGATTTCTCTTGTTCTGCCTAAGTAATAAACACAAACTTCCTGTTTGGGGACCAAAAAAGCCAGGAGTTGTATGTTTCCTACAGAGCTCAACAGGTAATACCTTCAAACATTCAAACCAGCAAATAAAAATGTAGATGAAAAATAGAGAACAAGGATTTCCTGTATCACTTTAAATACAGGGTACACCAAACACCAGTCTTCAGGAGAAGAAATCTGTCATCCATTGCACTGACTATTTCTAATTAAAGTCTGCAAGTTCTTCAATATATGAACACAAAGTGGTAACTTTTATCAGGACAATCTCCAGTGTTAAATCTGATCTTGCTGGAGAAACAGAAATATATCTAAGAAAAAAAGGGGAGCAAAGTTTTACCCAATAAATGGATTTTGCTTGGTAATAGTGACAGTAAATCTAAATTGTAATGCTCTGTGACTGATGTTCCAGTGTTTGTCCTCATCTAAAATGCCGTAAGGCAACATTTCAATCCTGCCTAATTGTCTGTACATTAAAATATCTGAGGCAAACAACTTCAGAAGTTACTGTTCTGAAGCATAGATCTTATTCTCATAATCATATACTAGGGCCATAGTGACATATATAACACCAGAGACATTTTTATACCTATATATAAAATAAACTTCAACAAAAACAAAATATATTTAGCACAAGTAACAATGAAAGAAAATTTTTTTTCTACATAGGACAGAAGCAATGGAACCATTAATTTTATTCACACCATGGGCTTGGGTTATCTCTAGAAACACTGGCTACACACACAAAAAGATGTTTTATGTGTTTATTCAAAAAAATAGGCTGCATTAGATATTCTGTACGACAACATTGGGAAACATCTGTCTTTCTATTAGCTGTCCATGGTTTCTGTAAACATTAGTACATTAAGATTCACAGCAAATAACAGTGGCAGCTCAACTGAAAGCAGAAGTAAAATGAAGGGATTTTAGGTAATTAAATCAATCCACAGCCCAACATCTGAATTTTTCTTTTCCTAGAAATAAATTCCAAGTTGATGCACGTTTTCTCCATGACTTTTAATTAAGAAATTAATTTGTAGACCTGCATGCTAACTATACTGATATTCCATAGGAACTCAAAGTCTGAATCTTAAATCTTATTTCATAAAGGCAAATAATCTGCAAATCTCCTATACTCGATTTCAAGACACAAGAGAGTTGCTGGTTATGCCCTATCTTCTTCCTGCCAAATTCAGCAATGACTAAGAACACACTAGCACTACAAACCCTCTGATATGAAACCCATACATTCAATTCCATCAACATACTCCCTTGCTAATTAATTTGTGGCCTCTACAATGCACTCTGGGACTTCAATCTATAATCTCCTCCAGTTTCCAGTGCAGAACATAACTCAGTCTTGACGGCAACACTGGTCTGGCTTCCTGCTTCCTTCATTTCCAAGTTCCCCAGGCTATACTAGAATGTGTCAGCTGCATCTGAGATAAACAGTATGATTACAGAAGCAGAACTTTCAATTACAAGATTTCAAGACCTCATATTTAATTTAAGCAAGAACACTAATTTTTATGTTTTGCAGACATTTACAGTAACAGCTGTGCTACTTCTGCTTTGCCTAGTCTGTCCCAAGTTGAATTCTGCTCTATCAAATTACCAACAAACTGAGTTCTGGTTATGATGCTACTTAAATTAGCAGATTCAAATTTGCACATTTAAAAGATTTTTTTTTTTTTAAACAGAGACAAACGAATTAGTAGCCCAGAAGGGACCATGGTGGCAGAGGTGACAGATGAAATCCAAGCTTCTGTAGCATGTTCAACTGGATTATTTCAAGTTGCTTTACACTGAACTGCACACCATTTAGAGAGAAAAATGTCCCATGCTATATGACTGAAGGTTAAGTTTGTGTTTATTGTTGATCTTTTCAGCATTATCAAATACACTTTCAATACTGTTAGTTCAATTTTCATAACCATTTTCTCAGGGTATCCAACTGTCTTTAGAGATAAGGAAAAGCTATGTATATGGAAAATTAAGCTACTAGCCCAATTTCATGCTGGAGATTCATGACAAAGTCAGGAAGCCAACATTAATTTCAAATTTAGGAAGGGTTTCTTTGTTGAGTATTTTCAGAAATTTTGAGAACAGTTTGCCCTATTTGCTTAGTCTAGTACCTTGCTCAAAACTGATGAGAGGGTGCTGACTAGTCATAGCTTTGGCTGGCCCTGTACACACATTATTTTATTCAAATTAATGAATTATTTAGGAATTGCTCATTTGTGCACAGGAAACACTTTGCAGAGAGCAAGAAATGTTGTAGCAAAAAATGGAGCTGAGGAAAGAACAACAGAAAAGAAATACCGTTCCTGACTGTAAAGTGTGTGAAGAACTCAATGTCATACATCAATTAATATGAAAATTCTGGAAATAACCATTTTGCTTGTGAATTTTAGGGCTTGCCACTTTTATCTTGCTTAATTATCTTAATCCTTCTAGACAAACAAGCCTGTTTTTAAAAATTATTTTTGAAAAGGAGATCACCCAGCCCTTCTGAAAAGAAACAGCACTTGTAACATCTTTATAAATATTACACAACACTTAAGTAGCTTGTTATTTTGCTAACAGCACGGTGACTAGCATAACTTTAAATGAAGTAATGCCACAGCTGACATGAAGAGCTTTTCAGTACCTGACTTTTGCTCTCCTTTTCCAGAGAACCCTGAAGTAGCTCATTATAATGTATGGAAAAATTAACACTGTCTGATTCTCGAGCTACTTTTTCTTATTCTTGCTTTATCAAACCTGAAATCTTTTTCTTTCTCCACACTCCCTCAAAAAAGTAGTTTTAGAAATGTGCATCTTTTGCTCTCTGGTCAAGTTAAGGATGATTTACACAGTCAGTATTTCCCATCAAACTTGCTTTACAAGAAAACTACACAGTCGCATTGATTTGCAATGCCAGGAGAAACACTGCATCAGTCTGAAAATCTGCAGCAGTCCCTCATGTCGAAGACATGGCACTCATCTTAAGTATTTTCAGACTAGTTTTCACATCAAAATTAGGTAGCAGAAAAGTAATGACTTTTAAAAAGCATTACAGTCACAAAGACAGCTAGGATTAGACCTGTCTGTCAAAATATTGCAATGCTGGATTCTCAAGCTTTCTGTTTGATTCATGCTAAGGACTGAGGCAGACATTGACCAGTGGGGAGTGGTAATGGTACATGCCCAGAAATGATGTTGCAATCAGCTTCCAAATTCAAGACTTGTGTTTGTGATTTTCTGTACTAGCTGCCTTCTAGGCTTTTTTTAGTGCTGTAAAAAGTATTTTATCTCAGTGATACACGTCTTCTTTTCAACACTTGTTTTTAGGGAGCACTATCAGATGTTACACTGATTGACACTTCATGCATTTTCTTTCCCCTCCTTTTTGATAATATCCCCAATCAAATGATACCTTCAAGACATTATACAAAAGGGAAGTTAAGAGTATTGTAGGTCATATTTGCACTGTCTTCCCACGTGACATAATTCTGCTTTCTTTAAGTCATTCTGTTACTTCTGTTATCAAGCACAAGGGGAAAAAAACCCCATGGCTACGAGCAACTTAGAGCAACTTTATTCTTAACCTGCTGAGAGAGCAAAACACGCTAACACCAGGCAAATGCAAAGCAGTCCCAATGCAGCTGAATCCCGTCAAAGCAGAGCACACCAGAAGTATCACGTTTAAGAAGATCTGAAAGTTCAGTAAAGGTACAGAGCTATCCTGCTATTCTCAACTCGTTTTCATAGCTTCTTTAGGGAAACAAATCCTGGCCTGCTATTCTGATGCTGAGACAGGAGAGTTTCTATTCTCTTCTTTACCTGTTCAATGACAGCAGAATTGAAGGCTTTCATCAAATCTCATGTGGTGAAGAACAGAAAGCTGTAGCTTTCCACCTGGATGCTTGATTAGCACTAAAATACCTTCAAAGACATCTGCTTTCAAAAATAGAGGCTGGTAGCACAGCCTCCCTATGTTAATACAAAATTGCTGTCTAATTGAAGTTCAAATGAAAGTGATCCAGAAGTGCCAAGCTAAAACTACTCTGTGGACTTTTGTCTTGCTTACAAAGTTCTACCATTCTTCACAAGAGGAGACAAACTCTCTATAGTGTGTATGTCATGGATCCATCAGTGACACCTAGAAGTTCCCACTACGCTTGCCCAGTTTTTCAGAAGGAGTCAGATGTGGAAAATCCACAACTACGAATTTTTGGAAGTTTTAAGCATGACTTGTTTAGGCAAAACCCAACATCTAGTCTGTATTCAGCTGCCAACAATGTATTTCTGTAAATATTCTCTAAACTAAAGAACTTGTGTCAGAAAAGTAAAGAACACTAGAATATATATGTATCCAATTAAGAACAGTTGCTATTTCTTGCAAATATTCTGAGTATATAAAAATAAATTATGAGGTTTGTTTAAAAACACATCAGACTGATGAATAATTGAATTAAGAAGTGATTAGAAATGTGTAGATGCAAATGAAAAAGCAGCCAAGATGAAAACAACTTCACATATTTTATCTGACTAAACTGTAAGTGCAACCAAAATATATTTATTTGAGATTTATTCAGCAACTAAATATAATGAGAGAAAAGGGAATAAGCAGAGAGTGATTAGCTATACCACAAGAGAAAAGATGTTCTTTAGATATCATGAACCTGAAAGCAATTTTATCAGAAAATAAAAATCAAAACCAGATATTGCAATAACAGCATGCAATTTACATACTGCTTTTTAAAAACACAATTGTCATTTCTAAGAGAGCCCTCAATAGTCCTGGGTTAATCAACATTCAAGATTATTAGAGGAATATATATGTGTATATACACCAAGCACTCACTAAATTATTTTAAAAGTAATTTAGTAACAAAAATACATCTACAAACAAAATACATCTAAAGTAAATCTATCTTAAGTCTAATGATATTTATGCATTTCTGCTGCTCTCCTAAAAATGATTTAGTAAGAAAAATGTTTGTGAGGAAACCCAGTAGGTCCATTATCATTTCTGTTGTCCCTGTGGAGACTTGAGCAGGCTGGGACCCACTTCCTCCTCTAAACTCTACCACATAGTCCCTCTTTTCAAATGCAAATAGTGTGTGAGAGCACAACTATTTAATTCACCCATTTAATCCTCTTAATACTTTAAATATGCCAGAATTTGGTCACAATGAAGAAAACTTTTCTCTTGTGGCACAGTATTACCTTTATCTACTGTATTTTAGTATCTATTTTTCATGCTCATTCACACTAATTAGGGCTTTACTGAGCAAGAAGGTAACAATTACTGAGTTCTCTAGGCAGCATAACATTGCTTCTTCTAATCAACATGTTGTAAAAAGACAAGACAAAGAAAATGACAAAGAAAAAAGCTGAAAACCAAAACCCATCAAGTTATTTTAATGGAGTACCATGACAGGCAGTTATTATCAGAGACTCTGATACACAGTATACTGTCAAACCACATTCTTAGTAAATACATGAGCTAGAATTACAAGAGATGCTACTCTGCCCTTTTAAAAATACAAATCCATACTCAAATGCAAAACTTGAATTTTCTCAGAAGTGAAAAGAAGAGCAAAGAATAAGTGCAAAAGAGGCAACTTGCATTAGGCTGCAGAAACTTCTACTACTTTAATTATTTTTGCTGACTTCATGACATCTCAATTTTTACTAATTAAGTAACCTTCCCCTTCAGTATCTATTATTAGTTGCATAGCCTTTGCTAACAGCAGTCTTTTATATAAATATTACAAAGGCAGACAGCTGTGAAAAATTTTCTTCTTTAAAACTTTACATTGATTTTCTGTAGCTTCACCTATTATTACATAAATTGAGTTAGTTATAGAATTCCAGCAGGATTTTACTTCTTCGTTTGTTCATTGATATTTTATATATTTGATTTAAAAGATTTTAGATATATATACTTTCAAAGAGTTTTATATACAAAAAGTATGCTTTAGCAGATTGTGTGACAAAGAACTCTGCAATGGAACTTTAAGATGATGAGGAAAACAAAACCCCTGAAGTGCATTTTGCTTCTGTTCTCTTTATTGCACCAGAGTCAAAAGAATGAAGTAACTTCCCAGATGCCATTCACTGTTTCATAACTTACACAATTCACCTGCAGATTTCTGGAATTTGAGAGCAATGTAACTCTTCAGAACATCTTTTGACATTTACATTTAACACAGCCATAACATGTTCCCAGCACTCGCTGAGTTATTTTCTGATCAAAAAGGAGGAAAGGGGAAGGAAAGCAGTTTGGAAAACACGTAAGGATTTTGATTCTACTGATAAAATTCTTCGTGCGAGCAAGTTACTGAACATGTCTGACATTTGATGTCAATACTTTAAGACTTGACCACCAATTTTCAAGTTATAAGCAGTAAATAAATGGATCTGTGTCAGACATCAGTTAAACATTCATCAGGTATCTGTCACAAGTATCTAAGCAAAGAAAGGCTTAACCTGGATTAGTACCTTTTAAATATAAAACAAATCCTTGTACTTATGAAGTAGTTTGCTTCCCAGTGCTAGAGTGTCAAAGATCTTTCATTAACATACTTGTGATTTTATGGTTTGCTATTTCTGTGTTAAGTGTTGAAGTCTGTATTTC
>VWYP01023447.1:128251-147603 GCA_013400435.1 Pycnonotus jocosus
AAATCTTCCAGAGTTCAAAATTTTCCTTCAAGCCCCCGTGAAATTCTGAACTTATAATATTTACCAGGCCTCAGTTTACAGGGTCAGGGGTAAAAGTCTGGAATAAAGGAAAATATTAAAACTAATTATTTTCCTGCTTGTTGAGATGATTTATTATTTATTGCAAGGATCACTATTTTTCTTTATACAATACTCTGACCTGAATTTTCATCTTAGATATTTAAATGCTATTGATTCCTCATAAATATACATTTTATAAATCAGATATCATCAGATATCAGAAAAATTAAATAATTTTGTTTAGGGTAGTAAAGTCATTTGTGGGAAATTCCAAACCTAACCCACATCTTCAGATCCTTTTTTTTTTCCTACTTTCATTTCTTACTTTTTAACATTACTTTATAGACTTAGGTCCTGGATAATTAGTGGGTGCACAGATCTATATCTATGTATCACTACATTATAAGTAAATAAAAAAAACAAGACCCCAAATGAGTACAAGCCTGAAAGCCCTCACAAAGCTGTGTTCTACCATCTTCCATGTAAAGATACCTAAAAATCACTTTTGAAATTATATTTTTTTGATTCCTTATGGATGATTTGACTGCGCTTGAAAGAGCTCTGCTTTCACCTCAAATCGACTCCATCGACGGGAAATAATAGTTACTGCTGTTATTTTCTCCTGGCTAAAGGAATTTTTTTCATCTCAGTGGCAGATAATCCTGGTTTTGATTTTGAGTATGTTTTCTAAGTGTACACTGAAACACAGCTGTGGATACACACAGGTACATCTGCTCAAAACCCAAGGGTGTTGTGGGATTAACAGATCCTTACTTTTGATATGGCTACCAAAACTGTTGGAATCATTAAAAAAGGCCAGATTTAAAGGTGTTCTGCTAGAGATAGCACTGACATAGTGGCTGACAGACCTCTGGAGTAACAGAATTTTTTTAACTATAAAAGTCAGATAGGTACAATGGAGGAAGCAAATTGTTCATACACACATCTAATGTGCTCAGTCCCATCCCTTCCCCAAAACCTCTTGAACAAAAAACCACTTACACAGCCTGCACGGGATTTTACCCCTGGCAAAAGAACAAGGGAACTGTCAGCATGAAAATATCATACTTTTTCAGCACTGTCAGAAAATGATCAAAACATACAGTGACACATGGTAAAGAAACCTGCATAAAATGTTATACAGACATGCCTTAGAGCTGATTTAATTTTAACTAATGCAGGGCAAGATGGAGCAGAAGGCACTCCAAAGATTTTGAGAGGCAATAAAAACCCACAAAAACACTTATGGTTTACAAGAAAATCTGAAGCACAAAGCAGGAAAGTGGAACATAAGCATTTCCAAAGGGTGGGTTGGGTTTTTTTTGTATTTTGATTTGGATGTTGGTTTGTTTTTCACATTTTCATAACCATCAACATTTTATCAGCAACAATGCAATGATTACTAAAGAGCAGAAAGGAACTCAAACTATTTAAGTCAGATGTTGACCATCATTTTATAGTGCTACCTTCAGGTGGCCTTGAAACTACTTGGAATAGAACATACCTGGTGGTGAAGTTTGATTTTATTCCTACATCAGGAATAGGTTTATCTAACTCTATTTGTACAGAGCATAGAGATATTGGGTAAAAAGAAACACCACATAGGGATAAAACAGAGAACACAAATTTCTGTGAAAGAAGGTAGTGAAGATCCTGATCATTGTTAAAAAATGTTTATTTCACCAATATGCTGTGACCAGTGGAAGTGGGCAGCTTACCACCAGCAGGCTTGGTAGGAGACATAAGTGTCCTCAACCACTGGCTGCCTGAAAAGCAGTACTGAACAACCCTCAAAAGACCAATTCAACATATTCAGCCAAATGTATAAAACACAAAGATTCTGAAGAGAACGTTGCTGGGTGAAAAATTCAGAGTTCTGTATGGTGTAAGAAGACACAGAAAGCAGAATAAATAGAAGAACTTTTGGTTATTTTTAGAAGACTGGGCCACTCAGCACAGAGGATACTTATTTGTACCAAAGCATTTAGGAGCTATTCAGCTCTCCAACACTGGAGGTTCTGGGTGATGCTGCACAAGTCACTACATATGCTGGTCATGTCAAATCAGCTTGTAAACTCATCAACACAATGATTTGTGATCAAAATTCATCTATAACGGATGCTCCAGAATGTTAAATTAAAAATGAATTAAAGTCTGACATCCCTGAGCATAGGGTTAAACAAAGTAAAGTTTCACATAAATTTCTCTGAGATAAGTTTGAGATTTAACTTCACATCTCCAGTCAACACACTTAAGTTTTCCCACATCTTGCACTGGCCTCCCATACATATTCAGCAGCAGATTTCCAAAGTAATACTTAAATTAGAGCTTGGATACACAAAATTACTGCCTCAACTCCTTAATTATTTACTATGGCTTTAACTGCTTCAAGTAGTAGAAAGGAATTTTGACCCAAAAAAAGATTCTAAAAAGATTCTTTGTCTTAAGAACTAGACTCAGAATTTCCCAGTCCAAAAAAAAAAAAAAATACACCACATCAATATGCAGCAAACTAGCTGCAGCCCATCAAATTAAGCTAGAACACCTTCTGCATTTTAGTACATTTCTTGAAAAGCCTTATGCTAATAACCCATCTATATACTGACTTTCATGGACAAATCATTAAACTTCCCCAAACTGCTTATCTCAGGTAGGATAATGTTTGATCTAATTCTAACAATTTTCATTTTGGAACCAATTGTAAATCTCAGCATGAGATTATATACAACTTCAACAGGACAGTCTCATGCAAGAATCTGCTGACATACACTTGTTTGGATTTGCAGCATTTTCCTTCTGGAGGTTGGAGCTCAAGGAGAAAGGTTAGTTGAAAAAGGAAAATTTAAAAAGAAGTGACACTTCTTTCCTGCTAATCATATTGATATGACTATATAAAAAATATGACTTAAATGCTCATGGCATTTCTATTTACCTTTAGAAATTTCAAGACAAACTGTGCTCTCTGTTTATAGGTGCTTTTCACTGCATCTACTGAGTCGCAGAAATTAATGCAAAGCAAGAAAGCAGCTCTGTAAACCTGCTGACAGCCATTTAATGGGAGAGGTGGCAAGTGGTGGACATGTCCTGGCAGTGTGCTTAATGGATACACAAACACCCACAGTCGTCAGCCTAAAGTGATAGTGGCACAAAATTAACTGAGAGATGCAAAGCGCATTTAACAAAGAGACCCAAAGCAATCTAGACAATATAAGGCTGTATAAAGGTTGGAAGAAGGAAAACAAGATGCATTTCTTCAAGGAGATGGCAGTCTTTAATTTCACTTAAAATTACTTAATTTCACTTAAAATGGCCAAAAAAGTAATTTTATTTAGCCTTGTTGCTTCAGTGCAGAAACTATTACCTCTGCTTTGCAAAGCAAATGCTTTTGTACTAAGTTCCCTGGACAGAGCATGTCAAAAAACTGCTTGAGTTAAGAGGAGATTTCCATGTTAATAACACTGCCACCATATCATGTTTTCTTCAGACATTTCAGAATGTAGCTGTAATAGAAATCATAGTCTCTCTCACATTGTGACCATTTCAAAAAGTAAACCTCAGCCACTGTCAGACCTTTTGCAATTACTGACAGAAAAGCAAACTGACGTATTGAATTATACCAACTAATGGCATTGGGAAATAAAGAGAGAAACCTACAAACAATGGTTAAAAAAATCCCAAAATACAACTAAAAAACCCACAAATACCACACAGCCTTTCTACATGGTTAAATAAGGAAAAAACCCCAATGCTTCATCTATCCATACTGCAGTAGTAACTAGCTGCCCAAACAAGTCAGGGCTGCTGTTCTATCGCACAAGGTGAGCTGTAAACAAAAGAGAACACACAAAGGCAAGACTGCAGAGAAGTGTATGTGTGATATTACAGAGGACTTCAAATAACTTAATGAAATCACAAATTCAGTCTTCTGTAACATTTCTGTGGGATTCTGTCTTTGTGGTGACTAAAAATCAAACTATTCTATGGTCTAGTATAAAGGGCAATCATCCTCTTCCTTCATATTTTTAAGCAACTTTCTGTGGCCCATCTTATTGCAGAGCAGTGAAATTTCAAGTGCATGAATCTCCTGCAATAACAAAAATAAGGAAAATATCAGGCTGTCTGTTTTCTAGGATCTGACATTTCCAAACACAAACCTGAAGTGACCTGTAAATCCACTATTCTCTCTCTCTAGACCTTCTCTTTGAGCCATCTGTACAGCAAAACCTAGAATGAAATCTGCAAGTGCCCAAATATTATCACAAGATAATTAGGCAGCATTTCCTTAGGTTTTAGAATTATGCAGCTAATGGTAAGCCTTGCCATCCTCCCTTCTTATGTGAAATTAAAACTAAGTACACAGTATGTGATGCTGCAATAGCAAAAAAAGTTTCCTCCTTAGCTAAAACAGAACTTCATTCACTTTAAAATGGATATTTTTATAATACAGTTCATCCAATCTCTAGTTGAGGATGATTTTATTCCTCAAACAGAAAAAAAAAAATCCTAAACCTATCCCACCCTATTATCTGCATGAGCCAGAAGCCTGAAATTCTGCCCAATGCAAAAATAACTGAAGTACTTTCCACCCAAATTGTATCCAAAACAAGATGACTGCATCATTAAAAAATTTCATCTTGAGGAGATGAATATGCCAAAGTTCAGAAAGTATTTCTTCCAACAGCTGCACCAGTTTAAGCAGCTTTCCCTTTGTGTTCCTCAGGCAACTATCCTACACCAAGTGTGATGCACCACACCAGAAAGCTAAATGTGGAAAAAATACACCGCCCCTCTCATCCTATAGAGCCGCACATTTTTGTTGTCATTTTTTTTTTTATTCTGGTCAACATCACTTATTTCCCAGCCCAGGTTACGCAAAAGAACTGGGGGTGGGTGAGGAGGAAACAGACAACAGGGAGTCCTTGAAACAGTATCAATCACAAAAAAATGTACTTGAAACTCTGACTTCAGTTTCATGTACCTGTAGAGTAAGCAGTGATAAATTTTCAGAGCAGTTGTGTTCTCAGTATCTGAAAAATGGCTGCAAAATCAACTAAAGTAGTTACCTCTGCTTCAGCAGCTTTGTGGGAAATCTGTTACATTATACCCTCTACCTATAGAGGCATATATACTTTAGTATCAGTGAATGGTTCCACACTTGGAGATAGTATGCCAACACCCTAGACCCTTCCCCCCTCCCCTCCATGCAGCTCCATCAACTTCCTAACACTAAAACTTTAAAATATCTTTTATCTTTTGGTATGACAATCTCACAGAAGATTTTCAATATATTTTCCCTTAGAAGTAACTCTCTAAACCATAAGCAAGTACTACTGTCTGTCTGACACAGTCAAGTATTTGTAACAAACATACTAAATGCAACCACACATCTTCCACAACTTTCCATTTTTTTCAGCGAAAGAACAGAATTCTTTTCTTTGTAGCCAGATACATATTTAGTAGATGTATCATGGGAGTTAACATTTTAGACAGATTTAGAAGAGGGAACAAAGACAATGCTTTTATCTGAAAGAATAAATAAATTATAAATTAAATCCTCCTGCTCAAGGCAAATCAGTTGCCAACAACGGTCAAAACTAAGTCTCCCTTTGCTATCAGTTTCTAGACACTGGTGCATTTTGTGTTCTAGGTAATTTTTTGCTACTTTTCTTAGTAAAAGTCCTAGATACCTCCCACTCCAGACAAGATTTTAAATGCAATGCAACTCAGCTGTCATTTCCATGATATTCTGAACTTCTCTTGGCAATAATGAAGGGAATAATGAAGGGAATTTATTTTTATCTTTCAGCTTTCAGTACTGTATTACTCTGGTTGGAAGGCACCTCTAGGCATTGCCCTGTCAAGAATACATAAGAACATGCCATCAGCACTGATTTCTTTATTCTAAGGTGCAGATGACAAAATCAAGATATCTCTATTTGTTCCTAAATTGATTGTCAGACAGTTGAATAATATATCCTTAGTTTGAAATTAGTTTATTTATTTCCAGTACCCATCTATGCTAACCCATGCATAATTGCTCCTTCCCTTGTGGTCTCAAAGTCATTTGTGAGGTGGTAAAATACTGAAATAGAGAACTCATCCAGGTGTTTGCATTCTGACAGGGTACCTCAGCCCTAGTTCAGTCTGCTGTGTGGCCAAAACCACCACACCCACAGAGGGAAGTATCAAATCATGCTTTCTAATTCATTTTACCTAAACCAGTCCATATTGACAGTGAAACTCTGTAGTGAGCTACATTTGAGCTAACTTGGCTTCAAACACCTAAACATAGAAAGACTGACCACCCTCAGCTTCAGATGAAACTTCCAAACACTGAGCCAGGAACCAGCCACTGAGAGGGGTGTAACACTGGAACAAATACAGACAAACTTAACAAAATAAAAACAAGGCTGAGAAACCTACAGAGCAAACCGGACAGCTCAGTAACTGAAGCACTTTGAGGCATGGTAACTGTTTGACAGGCAAGAATGGGGAAAGCAATATATAAAGTTTAATAAAGCAATCTACACCACCATGTGTCTAATTCTATATGGCCTATAAGATGATGTCCAAACCAAAATCTGAAAAAAAGTCAGTTTAAAGTGCAAAAGATACTAGATAAAAGCAGCTATTTTTACAGAAAAAGTAGTAACCTGAAACATGACATGATGCCTCTAGAGGATGGTTTTATCTTTGATACAAAAACATTGAACACATCATAGTGTCACTTCACTGTCTGCTGAGAAACCTGTATGCTGTCGTCTGTTCAACCCAAGAACAACACCAAGAGAAATTTCAGCAGTGAGCTCCACAGCTTCTGAGAGGTTATGTGATTTTCTTCTTTTGCTTTCAGGTTAAGCAAATCTTACAAAGATGTGGAGTTTTGTTTCCTCCTATTGCTTCTGCATTGTCAGGAGACAGTAGGAAAAGCTTTAAGAAGGAATATACATTTTAGAAATTATCTTGAATCCTTGTATGCACAAAGTCAAGAGAGGCAGTAAAGTGTTTTCAAAACCAGGAACATTGATATAGTGGAACTAAGCAGATCAAGCTCTCAGACTGTATTTTTAAAGCACTGAATACATGGCTGGCTGGGCACACTAATAAGCAACTTCAAAAACCAGCTGAAGGAGCTCTATAATGGAAAGACAGCCTAACTAAATAAAAGCCAAGAAGGAAAACCAGCTTATTTTTCCATTACTCCTACTTGTTCGTCCACAAAACCCACAACAGAAGTCTTCACTATTAGCCCTGTATTTAGTTTATATATTGAAAATTAATATAAACCAACTTGTGTAAGTGGAACTTCAGAACTATTTTGTACACAAGACTCCTGGCTTGGGTTTTATTTCTCAGAAGCACCCTGTTGTTTTGATTGATTTAAGAAGCGTTACTCACTGTCGTGAAAATAATGTCACAGTTATTTAACTTTTCTGAATCTGGATAAAACTTTTTTTAGGTTTAGGAGCACTGTAGCAAACAGTTGCTTTTTCCTCTCCTTATATCCAGAACAGTGAGAGTGACTTCCCCATTATTTTTTTCCATGCCTACAGGAGGCATCAACCACATGTATCCCCATTTAATTGTCACCCTGGGATGCTCAATCATGTTCTCACTGGGTATGGTGCAGTATTTCAGTTTCTACAACTATTTTAGTTATGTGAGGTCAACACACGTTACTATGTTTGATGATGGAAGTCAGAATGTAAAGATCCAAAATGTGTGCCCCAGCTATCAATGCAAAGTTTACAGTCAACAAAGTATTTTTAAACCATAAAGAGACAGAAATTTAGAGATGCAACACTGCAAAGATAAATATCTCAGGTCCTTAACTGTAAAGTCATTCCTGCTCTCGAAAACATCCAGTACTGTCCAAGCCAGAGGAGACACATGGAAAGCAAGACAATCAGCACCCAGTAGTGAAAACAGAATAATCTCTTGAACATCTGCATACTCATTACCATACTAGCACTAAGTCCAGTGCTGGCTGCCACTTAAGTTAGGGATTTTGTCTTCTGGGAAAAAAAACTTTGGGATAGAAGTTCTCTTTGACAGAAATTTTAAAAGTTATTTTTCATAGTTGGTGAAACGTATTGGCAACCAGCATAATGCAAAATTAAAAATTCAAGCAAGCAAAGCAGTACAAACTTTTGTTAATCATCCAAATATTTATCACATTAGTAATAGGAAGCCTGGGGACAGATGAGGAAGCTGACATTTCCTACATGGAATAAAGAACTTAGAGGACCACGACACAGGTCTCAAAGCACAGAAATTTGCTTTGGCAGGCTACTGCAAAACCAACAGAGGCAAAAAAGAGGTTTAAAAATGTTAAATTGCTTCATCTGTTGTTTCACCTGTTATCACTAACTACATTTGGTGAACTGGGAGACAAGTCCTGTTCTCAGCAGCTGTAAGGCTGTGTTTTGGAAGAGATACCATGCCACAGGGACAAACTGTGAAATATCATCTATAGTAACACAAATACTAGTGTGTGCAAGAGTGATTAGATAGGACACTGCTTCTGTCATGTGCATGCTGGATGTAAGCAAATACTTTCTCCACTGCATGACAAAACAAGACATTAAATAAACACAACTGTTTTACCAATGATGTTCATTGTGCTGGAAGGCACATAGTGCATCTGCTTTCCCACTCATTTCTGTTTTATGACAGTAATGTACAGTAAAAGAAACTTTCAACAACAAGTGAAAAACAATCAATAGCAATTTACCTTAATGGGTTGACAAGAAGTATAAGCAATGCTTCATTCTTACAGAAACACCTAAAAAGCAGACCTTGAAGCACTTAAATGTCTTCTATGAGGGAACAAAAAATGCAGACACACCTGAGAATTTGTTCCTATCATTTTGTACAAAAAGATAATTCAAAATAAACAAGTGGCAGACGTTATCTGAGGTTCTTGATAAGTAGTTCTATTCTTTAAATATTTTAAGCCAAATAAATTCAAGATATTTCTGTACTAAAATTCTGTTCAGTGAGAAGATAAAATAGGTAACTGAAAAATCAGTGTCCAGCTTAAGAAATGTAGTACAGTCTTCCCCAGCTGCAGAACTTGAACATATTTTGAAGCCACAGAAACCCTTTCTATTCTTCCTCCAGGAAGGAGATACTTTTATTATGCCTAATACAATCATCAGCTAACGTCAGCTCTCCTTTAGAATCAGACAAGGAGTAACACTTCACACTACCCACCATCAGTGGTTACCAAGGGGCACAGCTACCATGCACTGCTTGGAGAACATTCCCATCCATAATGCACAGCGTCCAGAATTTAGTATTTCTAACACTCCTACCAAATCACTTGTGGATCATGTGGATACATTGCTGTGGAGGTCAGGGAAGAGACTACAGCAATAAAAATATGTTTAGGCAAACACATATAGTAATTAACATCCTTAAATGAAAGATAATGTTATTTTTTTCACCCCAAACCAGTAATATGATTTTCCATGTAGCAACTTCAGTGTTTCAGAACCAAATGCAGACAATATTTCATTAATTTAGGATTAGTTTACCATCTCATGCAGCCAATTATCTGACCAAAATCACTAGTTTAAAACAGTTCTCAAGAATTATTTAATACTTTAACAAGAATATGGGCTTTGTTTATACTATTTCACCCAGTTATACTTACTTCATACAGAAAACCAGAAAATAAACACTTAGTTCCTAATAAAACATTATTTTATCAATTACAAAGCACTTAAAACTATATAGACAATTTAAAAAAATACTGAAAACTAAATTCAAATTTATGCCAAGGCTAGATTTTATAAGTATTTGTCCCTTATACAGTTCACTTGCATGCATTTGCATGATTAATAGTTCAGGTTCAATACTGGGTAAGATAAACTATGTTCACAGCATCTCTCTCTCTCTGTATATATACACACACACAACCCCCTGTGTGGATAGGTTTCCATTTAATTCTAGGTACAGGAAAGGAGCGAACACTATTTTCATTATAACACTTCCAAAGAGACTTTGTAGCTAAAACATTGATTTTTTCCCTCCAATATATGTCAGCTTGAGGGTACTTTTCAACTAACACGTTGATCCCTGAAGCAACTTTGATTTTAGAAACTGTTTTTGTATAACAGTTAGAAATCAGCTTCTCAAGAGGGCTCTCTCTCATTTATGGTGCATGACTTCATTCTGGACATTTTTCAAATTAGCTAACACCAAGATGCTACAGCTTCTCATAATGAGGAAGGGCTATTTATTCCGCTAGCATATGGTGCAGCCTTTCTGCTGTCCATCGAAGAACATAAGAGTTGCCAAGGGACGGTATCACTTCATAATTATTTAGAGTCTCTCAAATTAACACCTTCATCCCTATACCTTGTGCATGGACAAAATTTTTCTCAATACCATTTACTATTAATTTCTTCCTGAGAATCTCTAGCTAGTCCTGTGACCTCAAACACCTCCAGAAAACACATGTAAAGGTAAATTATCAGGATTTTTAAGAACTATGCAGCTTATTATTCAACTACCCCAAGACATGTAACCCAGGACAAACTGCAATCTTCTAACAAATGCAAATCAGCCAAGGAATGAGACAAAGGCAACTCAGCAGGCACCTCAGGCATCATTTGCAATGAAGTCTTGTTTCAAATCAGTTACGAAGTAATATGCTAACCCTTCAAGGCACCACTATGAAGAGAAATGAATGTATTTTGGGACTCAGTTTGATTAAATCTCTGAGTTTACATTTAATTTAGAGAGGGCATTCTCTTAATTGCAAGAGCCTTTTCATGCTTTGCATGAAAAAAAACCAATTAGAACAATCTGAAACGAAGTAAGTGTGAAATTTTGCCAGCATCCCACATGCCACTGCAGCAAATGCAAAGACGTGCAACAGCTGGTCAATTTAACTTACATTCTCAATTATTAAACACTACCTGCAGGTTCATTAAACTCTTTTCTACTGGAAATATGGTATAAAGTACTTTGTATCCACAATGCCAACCTGACCTTTCTCTAGGGCATGATACATTCCTGCTCAAAGTCACTCAAATACAAACCTAAAATGATTTTAGCTGTTCTTCTAGTCTCACATTTCAGAGTTACATCCTTTGTAGATGACTTGGAGAGTGTCAGTCATCTACGTTATTGTTCCTTTATGAGAAACACCATGAAGTTAATGGATGCTAGGGAAAAGAAAAAAAAAAAAAGGCACACTGACAGATATAAGGTTCTATTACACAGTCATAAAAATGCAGGATTGAGAATCCTGGTCAGCCCTTGAGGGAGATAAATAGACATAAGTACTGTTTCACATGCCTGGTATCTGTGCCTGTTGTATGCAAATTATATAACAACTTTTGCCTATTCTTATAAAATTACTTCAATTGCTCCTGGAAATGACAAGACATAATACTGGGATACTGCTTTTAATTATCTGTCTGGAAAAGCCGAGATAGTGAGAACTTGGCCAAATACTGATTTTACCTGAATTAATTGCTTTCCATATGACAAGCTACAAATTCTTTACTTTATGTAACACAATAATTGTATGTAAATTAAGATGATTTCTGAAATCCATCATTACAGCTAACCTAATTATTTAATATATTACAATCCTTATAAACAGCATAGAGGAAGAATAGCTGTTCGTTATCATTAAAACCTCAAGTAAATCTACTCCTGCTTCAAATTTTGGGAGATATGAAGCAAAAGTTCTCATGTTGCTTCCTGTCATGTGACCTAACACCTGCACTGTAAAGAAATAACAAACTTTTCATCATTTTCAGGAAGTACACTTCTGCTTGACTGAGCTCTAAGACACAAAAGTTAAGTGAAATGGAATACTGCTACGCAGCATAGAATGGAAATCCAAAGATATATTTCGCTAGTAATACCATTATGCATTTAGACACATGACCATGTCAAAGCAAACAACTTTGAAACAATATTCTTTCCATGTAATGATTTCAACACACAACAGCCCAAGGAAGCAATGAATATTCTTTGAAGCAATCTGAACTATTAAAAATCTAATTATATTTTCTTTCCTTATTCACAAATGTTTACTTTGGAATGGCAAGAGTATGTACTTACACTATTTGCTCATCCTGCTCCTTCCCTGACAACCACACTCCTTCAAATACAGGCAATGGGCACAAACTGAAACATGTGAGCCTCCATCCAAATATGAAGAAACACAGGACCCAAGGAACGGCCTGAAGTTGTGTCAGGGGAGGGTTAGGTTGGATATTAGGAAAAGGTTCTTCACCCAGAGGGTGGCTGGGCACTGGAATAGGCTCCCCAGGGCAGTGGTCACAGCAGCAGCCCGACAGAACTCAAAGAAGTGTTTGGACAATACTCTCAGGCACAGGTGATTGTCAGGGATGGTCTTGTGCAGGGCCAGGAGGATGATCATTGCGCCTGATGATCCTTGTAGGTCTCTTCCAAATCCACATATTCTGTGATCCTGTGAACACTTTTCACTGTGACAGTGACTGAGCATTGGCACAGGCTGCCCAGGCAGGCTGCAGTCCCCATCCTTGGATCCATTCAAAACCATCTGAACATGGTCCTGAGCAATCAGCTGTAGGTGGCCCTGCCTAAGCAGGAGCCTTAGATCGGATCACCTCCAAAGGTCCCTTCAGACCTCAAGCAGTCTATGATTCTGTGAAATATGCAGCAGTCTGACCAATGACAAGAATCCCTCTCAACACAAAGCAGTTCTCATTAATTGCAGATAGAGTTACCTGCAGTACTAAGACTGTATTTCTAACGCTACTGTTTGAGAACAGGAATAAAAGATTTGGACAGCATATGGAACATTAAATCAATGTAAAGATCACAGGAGACAACATCCCATAAATACCCACAACCTATGGGTAAATATGATCTCTAAGAAATGGCTGCTTTAAGTGAAGCTGCAGCCCAGCTGGTGGTGATGATCTGGCCTGAAATACTTTCAACTTCGTCATACTCAGGATGCTCTATAGCAATGCTGATAGTCCAAACCCTCAGGGAACTATGGCTAGTGCTGAATATAGTAGTCATCACCATACTGCCAGTAGCACATGGAACCTGTCCAAATCTTTATCCTGGCTTCTCAAAGAGGAATTTCAAGTGAGATGTCAGATCTTATCTTTGTGATAAGTGTTATCTGCCAACATGGTGCTGGAAGGCATCTGAAGAGAACCATGTAGAACAGCCACAAATTGCCTAAAGCAAGGGTGAAGCTCACGTGCATAGCACAGAATTCCCCACAGTCAATTCAAGTGTCTGTGATGGATTCTTACAGTATCAATATCTTCTCTAAAGGCAAGGTATACTCTGGTGATGTAGCTTTCACTAACAAATATAGAACAAAGAATAAAGGAGCATATTTAGTAACAACCCTACAGGACTTACCTCAGGGAAAAAAAAAACAAATCACCCATAGCAGATGCCAATCAGATTGCTTGCTTAATTTCTGGCATTACAATAAGGGGAACCATATATGAAACAACAACCCACACTAAGAATGTAAATTCATTAGAAAACGTCACAATTGAGCCAATACAATCAGCATTCAAGGACACTGAAAACACTGTATTTAGGGCAGAGGAGCAGCCAGGCTAGAACACAATCCTACTAGAAGATAATATAATGCCACGGAGAATTGAGAGAATGCCTGTGCTCTTGCTGAGTAAAACATGACCGTGAAGGGCTGCCAACAGCTTGGAAGCCGCCTTCTGTAGATATTTAAATACAAATAGACACACTTTAAACACATTGGGGATAGGTTTTTGCAATCCTTACACCATTCTACAATAAAGATGACTTTAATATTAACAAAGAATATCTCTGGATTTTTCTTAAAGACACCATGTAATATTATTTAATTTCTCTCACAAATTTTAACACGTTCCCCTTCTGTTTATCTCCTTTTAAAAGAGATAATCTTTATCTCCTTTCTGTTTATTCTCTTTTTAAAACTAATTTTATGGGGATTTTTGTTTCACATCCATTGCACTGTAAACTAACTCTCATTTTTGTTCTGTAATAGTGAAACAGACTAAAAGTATATGGAGTATAAATGTAAGATTAAAGCCTTTCTCCAATGCAAATATTTGTGCATGTTTACACTTTGGGACAAAATGTATTCTAGACCATATTCTACACTCCAAACTAGGGTATGGCAACTGATAAATTAAAGGAAGTCTACGTATAAAACATTTGTTTTCTTCTCACATAGAAAATACTGCATAGATATCATCAGTATTAACCACACGTTAATTTTATTTAGTTCAGTAAATGTAAGGCATAGCTCCATTATTATTCTCCAGAGCTACCATCTTGCGTTGAGATTTACTGCATTTCTGATGACAGTGACTGATGTCCTCTTTTCCATCTTTCTTATCTTTCAGCTAATGAAAATTTTACTTTTGAAACAGCACTTTATAACCATACAGTTCTGGTAATTTTTAACTTCTTACAGCAATTCTTATCTGCTAAAATTTTTGTATTGCGTGATCAACACAATAAAGACAATTACCATATATCAAATGAATTAAAAAAAATTAGAGAAAATTTAAATGAGAAATTCACAGCAGAATGCAAAAAACCACATGCAAACTATGTACATGAAAATATTTAAATACTATGAAATGGTTTTAAAAGTTATCAAATTAGTGCAAGATGTATTGTAATCTGCTGCTCAAAACCAAAAAGTAAAATGTACAGTTTTACTTATCATTATCAATGGAAAAGCTGCTTTTAACTCTGTCTTTTTATGTCTTCAGACAGGAGATGTTCTCAGAGAGAATGAAGTCCAACTTAACACTGTATGTTGATGTTCTTACGCAAATGGAAATTTTTTCTTCCCTTTACTGTTTACCTAAACACTTCTGTAAAGTACATTTTCTATATTCCACACGTGAATTGCACCTTCCAGAAGCGAAAACCCGTTGGCAGCTAAGATGTACATTCACACACAACAGAATACCTGCATGCTTAAGACAGCACCAAACAGAACTCACTGAGGAAATTTCTAGTCTGATTTGCCTAAAACTATGGTGTTGGGGAAGATTATACAGGGAAACCTTATAGATATGATTGCTTGGCAAGAGATTCTGAAAATATTAAGTCTGTGAATGAAATAGAGATGGTAGTAAGTCTTGAGATGTGAGCAAGCCACACAGAAGACAGGATAGTGAGCAACATTCCTGGCAAACAAAGGAATGCCAAAGAGTCAAGGGGGAGGGGGTCTTGCCAAGGTGGCAGGAACAGGGTAAGCTTAGAGATTATTTTTTAAGGTTTAGAATGCAGCCCCCACGGTAATGAAGTAGTTCCTATACGCTGTATGTAAATATAGTAGGAATTTTGTCCCGTACTGGTTGGTTACTGTAAGTTAGAATATTCAACAGAGAAAGAGATAAAACAGTAAAGCAACAGGAAATTAGTCTCTTGGGACACCGCTCTGGGGACAAACACTCTCTTGGGACAACCCTCTCAGCAGGACGCTGGCAGCTGGGAGCAGGGCTCCTTCCACCCTTGGCCTGGCAATAAACCACGTGTCTCAAGAGCAACCCTGTCCTCCAAAGATCTCCTCCTTGCCATCACCGTCTGCTTCCACACTACGGAAACAGGTTTATTTCTAAGAACTTGAACTAAACTCAGAATAAAGCATCTGATACAATTTTTTTTACACCAATGCAATAGAGGCAAAGGAAAATGTCTGTGTCATGTTAACAAATTAGATTTCTACTAAGAAGCCTCCTAAATTGAGAAAAATCTGTTTAATGGAATCTGCAAGAGTCAATAGCTTCTACTATGGTCCTGACACAGGACTGTGCATCAACAGAACTAATATTAATTTAATAATGCCTCCAGCATTAGGCTGCTCCCACCTTCCCTCTTCTGTTTTCACCTCTCAATCTTCCATTCATTCACTGTCAAACACAATGCAGCTGATCAATACTTATCTCACCACTAGCAATGGAGGAGTTCTCTATTTAGAACTGTTGAGGTAGTAGAGGGCACACTTCAAGCCATGCTGAACGTTTCCCCTCCCTTTTTAAACAGATGCATGATGTCCTTACATGTTTAATGAGCCTTTTATCAGGGAAAGAAAATAAATTATGTACAGTACATGCATAAAGTAGAGAATGTCCTCTTGCAAAGGTCCATTCACAACTCCAGTAAGAGGTGAACACATTTTCTTCTTCTGTCAAGCATTTCATATGTTTTCATGTTGTTAGAAATAAGTTAGAAAGTAGATGAAAAAGTACCTTACTGATTAAACATTCTCATTACCTACAATGACAAGTAACAAGAATAAAATGCTCCAGTAGTTACTCTGAGAAAGGAGTGTGTCTTCAATCACAGAATCAAACTTGAAATGAGGAATACATCCTCTTTCTACTGAGATTAGGATAGTTGTCACTTATTTCTATGGAAACAGCCAAAACAGGAGGCTCTCAGCATCTGAGAAACTTACATAACTATAAGGGAAATTAATATTAAAAAATGGCTGTGCACACATGCACACAGTCTTCCTCTCTCTCCTACGATGGCCACAACCATACAACATAATTGAGAAACTAGAAAAAAAAATCTATTCCAACAAATTATAACAAATGAAAGGTCTTTGGAGAGAAGTTGCTCTCAGAGTCAAAAACCAATATATTTTGCTCTAAGAAGACCATGCAACAGTTTGAATGGTTTGCTACTGTCTGCATTTCCAGAAGCTATTACATCCTGCATGGTTTTACAGGACAAGAATGCCTTTTACAGCCTCAAGTAGAAAACCCTTTGCCACTGCCACCTAGACTTAGTTCTGCACTTCCACTTCTCTGGTAGTTCCATGTCTTACTTTGATGAATGCAAGAAAATCTGAACGTTTACTAGAGGAGCTTCTGTTCTGCAAGAAAATACAGGAACAGTTCTTTTTAAAGCAGCTTACTCTCAACAAATCCAAAATATGTTATATATGGAGCCATCTGATCAAGAAAAAGAAAAGAAAAAACCCTGATGTGTACATGCTTATATACTTCAGGAGCATTAGCTGAACACCTTTGCTCACAACATTTCAGGTTGTACCTTGTGAGTAAAAAGCCTGCATCCATACAGAAACTTCAGTGAGTTCTGTGCACCCTGCTTTAGCCTGCACTCGCATTTTTTCATAAATTCTTCCTCTCTATGACACCAGAAACTAAAAAAAAAGGAGAGAAAATTCTACATCCAGGTATAAAGAGGCAGTTCTCTAAGGCAGCATTTCAAACCAGACATACATTTGTCACCAAAACATGCCTTGCTCTCCTGCACCATGCAAGAAACTCCCCTTAAAAGCCCACATGAGCTCCACACTGAAGAAGAGGAACCAGAACTCATCCTTTTAAAAAGGAATCTTCACCTTTTCCACACAATCTATTCAGCCATGTATTTTCCTTTCCCATGGTACTTGCTCAGGATCATAATCTCAGACAAGATCAATGTTCAGTGGAACTATGGCAGTAAAAGAGTTAGACAGATGGATGAATCACCTGTCCCCTCTCCCCCTTTCAATGTTAAGGAAGTTTACTCTGTGCCTCACTTTTAGTCAGTATTATTTATTATTAGATCTACTTTTGACTGAAGCACACAGAAATTACAACACCTACTGCTAAACAGTAGAAAATCCACACAATGAAATTCCACAAACACTATTGCCACGGTAAGACAAAACTGAAATCAGCATCCCTTTTCTTCAGTTTTAATGAAGATGACCTAGAAGATTCATTTTTGTGACTAGAGCACTAGGGAGTAAAGAATTTCTTCAGGCTTCCTAATAACTTTTCATCACCCACTGGTATCACATGGTACCACCAACTCATGCAGACTCAATTGTTTTTAAATTTGCTAATTACTGAATAGCTTTGCTGTGTTCCAAGAAAGTAGTGTGATTTCCCAACCCAGATGCCAACCCTACATAAGTGAATACAGCACCATTGTTTAATGCTTTCAAAGAATTTGACAAGAATGGTATGAAACTCTGGCCTGTTGAAAATAAACAGCAACTCAAATTTTTGTCAAAATGTTTAAATTGAATCCTAGGATTCAATATAAATTGTCAAACTTTTACTTTACACAATTCTCTCATCTCTTTAGCCCTGGGGATAGAGCTCTCTATATATTCACTTCACTGGCTACTGGCAAAAGACAAGCTACAGCTGCAATTCCCCCACAATGTCCAGGGGAGACAGATACAAGCTACTGAACTAAAATGAAAATTAAATATTAACGATTTTCAAAAAGGAGCACAGTTTCTCTACAGATTCTCTTCCAGCTAGCTCCTATACCTTTTACAATTTGTCTGTCAGTACCTAGTAAATTAACCTTACCCTGAAGTTTTAATCATGGAGCAGCCCCATATCACACACATACACTATTGCCACGTTGGAGTTAAGATTAATTTTCAGTTTCTTTGGAAAAGTAATAAGCATACATACAGAAAAAAATACTTACTCTACTCATAGCCCAGTACATTTCAAGCGTGAACATATCTGAAAGCTTCAGTCAGAAATGAAAACAGTTTTGAAATCTCATTATAAGAGTTAAAGAAAAGGCCCAATCAATTTAAACACCAGACAGCACAGATGCAGAAATAGCCTTCAAAAATGCAATTCACATTTACCATTTATACCTACATAGAAAAAGATGACAGGAAATTACTTACCACATTAACAAAGTATAAAAATTGTTAAGGTTTCACTTATTTTCTCTCAGTGAAAACCAGTAGCAGCATGCTGCTCAACATGTTAATGCACATCTGCCTCTCAGAGAACCTTCATAATATTGGTTTTACGATTCTTGAACACTGTGGGTTCAATTTCAAGAACTGAAAAAGGTTACCAGAGAACACCTGATTTGAAAGGACCACTTTCCACTGATCATACAAGACAGGCAATATATTATATTCTGGGGATTAAAACAGCTTCTCAGAAAGCTAACAGACACACAGATGTTCTCCTTTAACCACTTTGTACTGCACTCTGTAAGGTATTTCCACACTGACAGGTATGTCATCTTCTGAATTAAACCAGGAAACAAAAAAGGTGGAGGGCCAGGGGCATTACAAAGAACTGTCTGGAGTAAGGGAACTGCTTCCAGCAGATACCCACAGACATGGCAGCACAAATTACTGCCATCTGGAACACGGAGATCTCAAGCTCAGGAAGTCCCTCATTAGATGAAGGCTTTTCTGTTCAAACAGATTCCCCATTTTCTTTTGTGCATTCTGTAGATCAAATTGAATAACATAAACTTTCACACAAATCTTAAAAAAA
>VWYP01023447.1:147613-167738 GCA_013400435.1 Pycnonotus jocosus
AAAAAAAGGTAATCACCCATTCTAAGTTGGGCTCAATCACGATCACCTTCTAAGGCAGAGGCCACAGCCTATGAGGCCAAGTCAGAAAAAGCTTAAATGAGACTGACAGCATTACAAGAATTCTTGAAAGAAGACGAGTCCAAGGTAAGGTAAATGCCTCCGACTCTTCATGCCTATTGGGCACCAAGCAACATCTGACATTCTGTGAAGGTCTCACTTCTCAGAAAGAAGGAGAATGAGTAAAAGGAAAAATATAAAAAATTAAAATCAGTGTTACCTCTAAAACTTATTTTAATCCTAGAAAACTCACACTTATGTTTTGTGCTTTATTGGTAAGCTTATCGACAAACCTTATGTTATTTTTCTAAAACCTCTATAAAATCCTCTAGGAGCAAATCTAGCTCATGAGCAAAAACAGTGTTTGACAACATGATTTTTTTTTTTTTTTTTTGTATTTGCAGTGCAATTGTCAGGTTTTAAGTATATGTATTTTAACTCCTTTTGGTATCTCATTTCACATCAGTGAAATTAGTCTTCCCTTTGTTCTTTGAAAAGATGAAGCAATTCCTTGAATTTATTTCCCTTTAATCCTCTACACAATTTCTGTAGCCCACACCAGAGGCCAAAAAAGAGTATCAGCAACCCCGTATCATCTGCAGATGGACTAGGTGATCAAACTGGTTTTACTACACTACATTACGGCTTCTGTAGAAGCTTTCTTTGTAAGTGTCATTACAGCAAGAGTCAGTCTCACCTCATGAGCACACAACTTGGACTTTCAGTAGAAAAGTTTCCAACTACTGCTTCTGTGATCTAAATTTGACCAGTATCAGCCAGATAAAGAAACTAACTCTAATCCTAACTTTCCCCTCTCAACCTATCACTCCATCCAGAGCATGACTCCACTTCTAATTCCTGGTTAAAACCAACAGTTTGCACCAGTTATAAAAGTCTCAGGCACAACCCTTGAAACCAATGTAAAGCAAATTTTCTTTTAGAGCATAGTCAGCTGAATATCATTTGAAGACATTAACTGAATGCATTAAAAGAATACACTTTGTATGATTCTGCTGTCACTCTACAAGAGAGCAAGCAGGTGACAGGACACCAGAAAAACTCCTGGAAAACCACAGTTGTCTCACAGAACAAATTGAAGGTTATTTTCTTTTTCCTCAGCTGCTGTGTGCTGGGGCTCCCACTAGGACAAGAAAACCACAATAAATACAAAACAGTAAGAGTAAATCCCCACTTGCCTATGAATGCAGCACATTTTGAAATGCCCAACTTAAAAACTATCAAAAAACTATCAAAAAACTGAGTGCTTCTGTCTAGGGCTGTTAATTGGTGATATATTTTCCATTCACCTTTTCTGTTGCTGTAAAACAGTTGAGTGGTTTTCTTGTACACACCATTCCCCTTGGCAGAGGTCTGTGCTCCACCCCCTGACAAACACCAACTCACCTATAGTTATATAGCTAAGCTTTGTCTCAGGGCTGTAAGCCTTCAAGTAGGATTATTAAATTATCTTATAAGCAAAACAAATAATTTCTTTCCACATCACGAACCTCTTATTGGTTATGCTGAGCACTCCATCTCCATCTATATAGATCTATCTCTCTGCTAAAGTTAAAAGCAAACACTTCATCTGAGTACTCTGAAATTTTTACAAAGTATTCAATAGAAACAGGATTATAAAGCCTGTTTATCTTCCATAGGCAAACAGAAATCCCTTATCAATAACTTCTAGTTAAGGCTGACCTGAGCTGAATCAGAGCAAAAATCTATAGTGAAAGCATTTGCAAAATGCCAGCTCCAAACCTGCACCCAGTTTTGCAAAAAGGCTCTGTTCAAAGCAAACAAAACCAAACCCAACCACCAGGATTGACATTTAATATCAAATAGCTTTCCCACCTCTCCATACATTGCACAAAATTCGCATCACCAGTGTCACAAGGCAGTTACTGAAAAGACATTATAATGCTCACTAAAGGCAGAACTCTGAAGAGCTGTTTTCCCTTGTTGTGCTGACACAGATGGACAAGAGTATCTCCTCCTCCTCAGGGAGTTTGCCCTTTTCTCGCTGTGATTTCTACTCATCTTCCACATTCTCCTGATGCTTTGAATGCTCCACAAGCACTTTTTCATACATGAAAGCAAAACTAAATCATACATTGATTTTACATTATAATCTTTTTAGTTGAATTCTACTTCAAGGAAAGTATTTAAACAATTAATTTTAATGTACCAGCAATAAGATTTTTTTCCATTATGTTCCTATCCAAAGACAAGAACAAATCCAGTAACAGAACGTCAACATTAATTTAGGAGGAGAAGAAAAATGACTTAATAACACTGCAGAAGGATACCATTCTTCAACAGGTCATGGAGGCATAAAATTTTCAACAAATTCATTCTTGTACCACTGTATATTCCTGCTAACAGGCCAGGGCACAACTGAAAAATTGTTAATATCTTGCTGCACAAACTTACACAGTGGAAAGAGCATCTAACTTTTATAGTCTCTGTTTCCCTGATCAGCAGTAAAACTGGGCAAAGAGGCAAGAAGCCTCCTACTTGCTTTCCCTTGAGCAAAGGGAAGAAAATGAGTTGCACTTAACCATGAAATGCAACTCAATATTAAACCTCTATTTAATAAGTGACACTAAATACTACTATAGACATGTTCTAGTGATGAAAGCTGTGCACCTAGAGAGCCAGAACAGCACAGAAAAGCCACAAGAATGATTTGTTACTAGTTTCATCCAACCAACTGGAACCTGCAAGTACACTCAAAACTCAAGAAACTTTCTCTTCAATAACCCAGTTATGTATGAGTGTTTTGTAAAGGTGCTTGTGGCCTTACTAGAACACAGTACCTTGCTGAATGCAATGTAAGGCACTATATAAAAGGAAAGAAGAGTTTTCTAACACAAGGGAGGGGAGAAAAAGAAGTCTGTTTTGGACACAGTAAATGCCACGTCACTTTAACTTCTCCACCCACCCAATCCTGAGTCTTTCAGAGAATGGGGAACCAGAGAGGGAAGAAAGTGGCCCAGACACAGGCCAAGCTAAAGGGCTTCCACTGAGAGTCTACAAGGCAAAGCTCCTTTTGGCTAAGCAGAAGGGAAGGCTGAGTAGAAACCAGCAAACATCTCAACCCTTGCAGTTAGTTGCTTATACAGTTCTACAGCTCCTCAGCCTCAAACCTGATGGAGAACACACAACAGAACATGGGATTTCACCACGTGCTCATGAATACAATCCCACAGTGATTTATTTTTTCCCTCAATTTTCAGGGCCTGAATTCCTTTGAGTTTCACTAACAAAACAAATTGAAGAAACAGGTTCTAACCTGGCAGCTCTAGAAAGAGTTTTCAGATATTAAACTTAGAAAATGTTATTCTAATCTTGGTTCACAAGGACTCATTTTAACCAAAATGTTTTGTTATTTGGTGAACATGTTTAAAGACTGGTTCTTAGTCACTGTTCACATTTAATAATGAAATTTAGAACTTCTTTTTGTTAACTAAAAAACCTAAAAGCTACCTACATGCATTTACAAAATAATTAAGCCTAGTATTTGTCCTGTTTGTTGGACACCTACTGTTTTATAGTTCATTTGTCTATTCATGATTTAGGAATACAGGAGACTGGAATTTCATCACAGGTTCATAAATACAGGAACTTAAAATTGATTACTTAGTTGAATAAGAAGCTATCTCAAATGTTTTGTATTTATTTAGAGGCACCACTACTGTTAGCAAAAATGGCTGCTTTTATGATAATATCAGTAAAAATTCACAGAAATCATCTTCAACTTGAATTTTTATAAATTATGTGTCATCACATCAACCCAATTATCTGCTTAGCAGTTTTTTAATATAAAGTAGCTAGACTTTTATTTGAACACTTTGCTAAATTTAACTAAAGAACATGCTGCTACAAGAGCATACAAGATTTAGTACTTTAATTGTTTTCTGAAGTCTCCTAAATGAAGATACACTCTCACGTCCTACTGACAACACCATCCTCAGAAGTCTTAAGTGAATGAGACGTGAGTTTCCCTTCCTTGTAAGTTAAAGCACAACTAATTTCTCAGGCCCAGGTGTGTGGATGGAGTCACAACTGACCATTCTATCTGCAGGGAGTTACTGCAGCTAGCTGTACGAAAGAGAAGAGTTTCAAGTTAAAATAATTACTCCTGCTCTCCTGTAAATGGACATTCTCCACTTTGTTACAGTACCTGCAGCAAAGAACAAGTAAGTATCTTAAAATTCCTTTCACCGAGGCATGGTCAGCAGTACACAGTGCTGCTCACGATGTCAGATGTTTATGCAGTACTAACTCACAATAAATATCTTATAAATCAAGTGCAAAATAGCTTTCCTTCTGTCAAAAAAGAACTCAACTGGGAACAAATACATGAAATCTGACCTTTACATGAAGAAAAGTTCATTTAGTTACTACCAAGGAAAACCGGTTCTGTTACAAAAGCTTTCAGTATTCTGCATTTCTAAATCTATTAGATGAATATTCCTATATATTTTTCCTCAACTAAAACACAACATGACCCTTTCAAAGAAAAAGAAAAGGAAAAAAAAAAAAAGGAAAAAAAAAAGGAATGCACCAGAGACCTACTGCTACCCACAGGTACCAGACATATTGATTTGGAGAATATTGCCAACCATCTTGATTTTGAATTCAGAGTTACTCTTTTTACAATTCAGTTATACTCTTTCTAACAATTCAGTTGTGCACAGATTTAAGAGCTCATCTAGGAAAAAAAAGATAATATTCATACTGGAACACATCTGCTTACCTCCAACTAGCTGCAGCCACATATCAGCTACAATTTTCATAAGCTGATTATCAAAACAAGTCACTGCTATGTCAATCTTAAATTAAACCTTTACAGTCAAAACCTTCCAGTTATACAATAATTTTAACTCTTCTGAAATAATAATTATAGGCACTAACAGAAGTAGTGCAGAACGAAGAACAATGTTTGAGCAATTTCTAAACATTAACTCATCTATGTCAATTAAGTAGATGTCAACATTCATTATATGTGTTTGCATTTGGGGGATTATTTACACCTATCAAAATTTTCTCTAGATATTAATGAGTCTCAAGGGGGGAAAAAAAAGGAAGTCAGGATTGTCAAAGTCTACTTTTCAAGTTGGTGCTCCAAGTGCTTCATCAGCAGATGGCAGTTCTGCAGAGAACTTGAAGCTAAGCACTGACTTTGCTGAGGCACAGAAAACGTCATGGTGAAAGACTGCATTCACCTACACTGGGATCAACTTTCTATTTCTTCACATATTGCAGGGCAAGACATGTCAACAGAAGAGAACGAAAGCTTGTCTATGAAGAGCAGTAATGCTATAGTAAACACTGCTAGAACACAAAGGTAAATAGCACAGTGTATTTCCTTCTCAGCCTGGAAATGAGCCAGACTGGTATTTACCTCCACAAACATCCTCTGAAGTGTTGAAAGTTTGGGTTCTTTTTTCTATTCTGAAGCAAAACACAAGACAAAAGAAGTCTTTTATTGCTGATTGAGCTCACCACAAACAACTTCCAGTGAATACCATGTCCACTTCAAGCAATCCTACATCATTTGAGATGTACAAGTGTACTTTTGATAATTTCTAATGCTTACCAAAGCCCCAAGACACCTATTGTCTGCTCATAATTTGCTCTCCATTTATATGGGACCTTTTCCACAGAGCTGGACAGAAATGCACCAACCTCAAAATATAAAAGCGCCATTTTTAATGGAGCATAATTTAGGAGCTGAAACCTAATAAAAATGCTACCAATGTTGCTAAACTATTAACGTAGATAAATGCACACAAATACAAAATAAATGTTTAGAAAGCACCAAGGTTCTTCCTTACACATTGAATCATTAACTTTGCACATCACGAAAATAATCTGTTCACTTATTCAAGTAATAAACAGCTAGAATGTGAGTAACATTAGCAGTTAAAAATATACAAATCAAGAGCCTCCTTCCACATTTGTCTGATCAGAAGCCTTATTGCACAGGACAGAGGAAAAAATCTTGCATTTTGTTCTGAAGACTATTACTAGACCTGCTTTTGTTGCAGCAAGAAAAGAGCAATCTCAGAACATGGACTCTGTAGAAGACCCCAACCAGATTGCTTGTTCAGCTTCAGCACTTCTGATCAACAGTGACAGAGCATTTGGGTCCAACCTGACTGCAACCCAACAGCTCAGAATCAACACTCCTGATTCACGGTTTCCAAATGCTTTGTCCCAGTAACAGTTAACAGTTCCACATAACTGCATTTATTTATACTAGAAGACTGGGGGTGGCATTACAGGATGGCAAAATCCTACACTGAACTTGAAAAGTCAAGCAGTCTGAAATAAAGAAGTGCCTGATCTAATCAATTTTTAACACTTGTGATATGACCTCTTTATTTAATTTTAAATTACTTTCATAATGCATGCAAGTCACAGAACTTCTCTTTTAAGGACCCTTAACTTCCTTACTGGATAGAATGAAAGACATTCAAAACGTGCAATTGGAATTTTACAGAATGCAAAGCAAAGCTGAGCTCCTTTCTGCCCTTGACTTTAACCCCCAAGGAAGATTCCAAAGAAAAATCAAAGAGAACTAAATTCCATCTACTTTCTCTGCTACAGAATTTTGACATGACTTTTGTAATGTATTTATTGTATTTATTTTCAGGATGTTTCAAGTTATTCTTAGGTTCACCAAGAGAAGCATTAAATACCTTTCCAGTTCCATAGAGGTAGGGAGGTGTGTTCTTTTAATGATTAAAGCATCAAAAAATTTTATGTTGTGTGGGAGGGAGATAAAGAAAGGACTGCAGTTCCAAGGCTTCTTAAAGCTGATACCCAGTATCTGTGGATCTTTGACATTTGTGCTTTAGATTCTTATCTACGTATAGTGAACAAGAATACCACCACCTCTGACTCACAAAAATGTCAAGATGGTAAACTACTTGTTTTCTTGAAGCACTAGGGGGCTAATGAGTTTTTTAAAGAAATACTCTAAAGAAAATAATTATTCTCTATTCAGCTCAATGTGCAAATGTCATCACTATAATGTTGCAATTAAGAAGGCATATCTTAATATTACTTAATAGTGAGGGGGCCTATTCATTAGAAATACTACCCACCATGGTGCATTCAGAACCCCCAGCATCCTCACATCAAGACAGACTAACTGTTTAAAGGAGAAATTTTCAGCAAACAGAGCTTACCTAGATGATATCTAATGACTTGTGATTTAAACTAGGAGATTAGGCCAGTAATCTTGTGCTTTCCTGTACTCTGATCCTTTTATCATAATTAAAAGACAGTTACAATGCAAACACACAGACTGGATTAATTATTACAGCACTATAACCTGTCTCATCACTTCCTAAATCTTCAGTGCCAGATTCAGTCAACAGCCTATGCTTTCTGCAAAAGAAAGGAACAAAATCTTACAGGTTCAACTACTAGAGATGCAGTTATGTAAGATGACTTTTCAAGAGGGGTCTTATCTGTATCTCTAGCATAGGATTACACACACACCTGCCCCCATAATAGAGAGTCTCTACTTAAAATTAAGGATAAAGACATTCCTGCTGAAAACTGTTTTAAGCTACTTTTTTCTCCCTGACTAATAGTTAAGCAATATTTAATCATTTATTTAGTAAGGGATATTTAATGTGATAACAAGGAAGAAGATTATCTAAAGGGGTATTAGTCCAACAGTTTAAATTTTTCCTTTTACAAATCCCATCTCATTCAGCATAAAACTGTAACTTCTTTATCTCTGAAGACAACAATCACAAAACTCCTCATTTAATTAATACTTCATGAAAACTCACTCACAGACTGTTGGGCTTTTTCAATAAAAGCAGGAAGTTATAGTTGTATTGACTAAATCTGCATGAGCAGTTTGCCCTCTGGTGACTAACGTTGTGAGAATGTTTTGCGACACATAGAAGAAGACTGGTATGAATAAACAACGACTGGAATGTTTGCAGACTCCATAAGAAAAAGCATTAAAAGTTTTAAAAGAAATGGTATGCATTAGTTGTAGCAGTGCAGTATGATTTCCTTTAAATTAAGAGGAGAAACAAACAGGACTGAAGATAAAGTGTCAAGAAGATGAAGAACAGAAATTCAACTGCAGGAGAGACACATACAGAAAAGAACTGAAATTCCAACATTTTGCCTAAGACTTCTGAAGGCTAAGACAAAATAATGGAATAAAAGGTCCCTAACTGCATACAGTCTTCAAGGGTATGAAAGGCAAGTCCAAAATCAGGTTGTACAAAATCAGCAGGGAAATAGTACCATCTCTCAGTAACTGATGAGAAACAGAAGTGCAAGACAAAAAAACCCAATTTGTCTAGTATCACAAAGAAATCCTCATTGATTGTGAAAAGAAAATCAAGTCAGGATCCTAGCTACCTGTCTAGCTGCTGGATCACATTTCTTTCATATGAAATGGCTAAAGAACTGTAAAGTCACCAGTTACATTTTGTTCTATTATCCAGATCACATTTGCCCCATACACCTGCCTTCCCTAACAGCTTAAATCAACTCAACAAACAGCTGTACTTCCCTTACAGCCAGCTGCTCAACAAAAAGGTTTTCACAAGGGAGGTCTTTCTTGGTCTTGCCTTGCTTGTGTACGCAAGGACTCTTGAAATGTTGTCTGTGTTAACTGCCGTGACTGTTCACCTAAATTCTTTCTCACTGTCCTTAACTAAGACTTGCTGTTGGACAGTAACTACTTCCATTTGGAGATGCTCAAGTTAATAGTGTAGATGTGCAAGTTAATAGTAATGACAGAGGAAAGGAAATGCTGGGGTGGAATGCAAGAAAGAATTGCAAAGTAGAGTTAACTTCCTAAATCATTATTGTGTCTTGCTTGAATTCACCAGGAAGCTTAGTTAGTTTGAAGATCAGTAGAATGCTGGATAATTTCTTCAGTGATCACAAATATCGATCATAAACACACATCTTCCCAGCTACCTCAAAATAGTAACTTCCTCTTGGTCATCTAGCATATAACCTTAGCACTCTAATTAAATAAATGCTGATTCTAGACTCCTTCCCTTGTAAAACACCTTCTGAAATCAGCTCTTTCACCATCTGGCACTCCTCCTGTTCTCTCTCAGCCTCTTGTGTAGCTGTACAAGGGGAAAGAAAAAGGTAGCTGCTAGTCTTGTACAATTTTGATGTGGCATTAGCAATCGGAATCCTAGAAAACATGCAGTCAGCTCGACAGATATCCTTATGAATTCCTAAATGCTCCGCAGGCAGTAGTGCCTAACATTTCCAATGGCAAACTACCATTTATTTGAAAGACAAACCATGAATCTGCATAATACTTTTTAAAGGAATGAGTTGAATGTTTCTAAAATGCCTGCTACAATCCTGCCCTCTCGTCTCAGGCAGAAAGAGTTAAACATCCTCTTTTTATTCCCCAAAGGCTGTTGGTCCCACGCAGAGGTGCCATGTTTTATTTAAAACATGCTCTCTCTCAGTAACCACTTGTTCTAATTGGCAAGGCAAGGCTGGGTCCCCAAAGCACACAGCTCGTTAGATTCAGTTTGGATTACAAAAACACGATGAAACAAACTGCATCGAAATGTACAAATTAACAGCTCAGGAGTGCACGACACGGACATGGAATTAGATTGTAATATGGAACAAACTCCACAGGGAGGCTAAGGAACAAATCACTAGTGTCTCTATAAACTATAGAATGGTTCCAAATGAGCAAATATACAAAACAGAGCACAGACTATTCCATAAATCAAGCAAATTGCTAAATTAGGAAAAAAAAAAAAAAGCAGCATTCCTTCTTCTATCTTATGCATACATTTATAAGAGAATGGAGTCATAAAAAAGTTAAATAAATTAAACCCATGGGTTGCACGTCTTCAATAGGTAACTCCACTTTCATGCTGGCAAAGTGCAAACATCATGGCAATTAAGTCATATTTCTAAACATTTTTTTTACATCGACACAGAACCTATACACAAGAGACTAAATTACAGCTGGTGCTTCAACGAGTCATTTGGAAAGGTTATGAGTTAGAATGGGAACAAGATATTAAGAAAAGAGAAAGAAACTAGCTTTACCATAAAGAAAAAAAAAAATACTAGAAAACAAAGCTATGAAAAACTAAAAATATTTTAAGTCTGAGGAAAAAAAGGGCTAGAGCGTTTTTCTTTACTTGTAGATCAATCTATACAATGGGATTGGCAATCCCCTGAGATAAAAAAAAGAAAACACATGGAAAACATCAGTGATGTCTTGTCAAGACAGAGCAAAAAATTAAATTAAGACTCTTTGGTAGTCTTCTCAAGTAGCCAGTGCTGAGAAAAGGTCATATTTTTGCTTGCATGAAATTTATATCTCTAACAAATGAGCCTCAGTCTAGTAGATGGAATTTTGCAAGACACAATCCAACAGCCACTAATGTCCTACAGGATAGTTTGCTGACAGGATTGATTGACTGTAAAATGATAATAGTTATTAATTAAAAGGAATTCAATTTTACTAGACTGTATTGGTGAAAAGACACTTATGTGACAGGATAATGCCTCACAAACTTATAGCAGCCAGAAAGAAGAAAAGAGAAAAAGAAAAATCTGTCCTACCTCAATACACAACATTTGAGTGACAGCTGTGAAAGAAATCCTTTCATCCACTAACAATTGCACAGAAACTTCATGTATCTGTCCTCCATCAGTGCTAGCCCCTTCCCACTATTTCATCCAGGGGAAATTAAAGGAGGATGAAAAAGGACAAAATAATTGAGCACACCAAACCAACAGCTGAGTCATTTGCCATTGGTCCTGTTGACATCCTTCATGGCACTGCTGTACACACAATGCCTTTACACAGCCAGGTCCCAGGAAGGTGAGGGTTGTGCCTTTTACACAGCATCTTCCACACCTTTTTATACAATGCACAGCCAAATCATTGACATAAAGCAACGCAGGAGCACTGTACTCTGCAGCTTCCATGCCATGACAATGGAGACATGGACCCCTAAAGTAATGTTTCACTAACTTCACTCAACATGTGATCTGTATTTAACTCCAGCAAGGCTAGAAAGCTTCAGGTATCCCTTTCTCCTAAATTTCCAATTCTTCTGAATATATTGAGACCTAGGAAGGTACTGTATAAATATGCTGGATGATTTGGTTTATGTTTACTTTTCACAAATGTAAAATGATTAGTTCTGAGCTTAGATCATACAACTGTATTTGAATAAATTAATTTTCTCCTGATATGTATTTCCCCTCCAAACCTTTAAGACAGGTTAGGGTAAAAAGAGTCAACTAAAATCCCTTCCTAACTTTTCCACAAAATTTTGCCATGTTTTAATAATCCAAACAGAGCTACTACTACTAGATTTTTAATTTTTTTGTTGTTTTTTTTTTAAAGCCAAAGAATAATGCATACTAACAGAGTAAAAGTAATGATTAGGGTGAGCAGTGCAAATCAAGCGTATAAATAATTAAAGCAGTTTATCCAATTTTTTTCTTAATTCCATTTCATGGTGACTCTCTTTTCCAAGCTTAGCACACATCTCATATTTCAAGCTTACTAATTACACTAAGACATCTTTTTCCTACCAGGTTAACCCATTTAGAAATTCTTTGTGTACAGAGTACAAAAAAGAAATTGAATGTATGCCAAACAATATCTATGGCTATACCTGAAATGTTATATTCTATACTAGAAGGTGCTCTGGAAGCAAGAAACATTTTTGTTGCCACTGTAACAGCTATACAATTTTCCAAAGAAATATTTAGCTGCAAGCTTGACTGCATGACAGAAGTTAAAGATCAAGCTTGACTACTTCCAAATTCTAGCTGGTGAGGGCTAGGGGTTTTTTTGTAGCAAGCAGTCTATGTACTTCAAAATACAAAAATGGGAACACAGCAGCAAATTCTAACCTAATGAAGCAACATATTGAGGCACTGGCTTCTCTTATGAGCCAACAAAAGGAACACCATACTGAAATGTTTTGTGTAGTGGTAAAGAAAACTAGTTCTTAGTGATGTTTTGAAATTTCTGGAAACATTTATTGCTGCTTTTCTAACAAAGTACTAAAAATTGTGGATTCACATCAGAAATGACAAGTGTAGGAAAAATACAAACGTAACAGATTTATATCATTCATTTAGGACTGAAAATTTTATGAACACAATGCTGAATGAAGCATAATTTAGTAATTACCATACAATAGGGTACAGCAAAAAAAGCATAATCTGAACCAGCAACATGCAAGATGCACCTGCTGAAAGAGTTTCCAGTAAGCAAGCTGAAAGCTTGACTAAGAATCAAAAAAGCAGTTAATTAACAGCAAAATCTGTTTAGGCAGGAGCACTGATTTTTGCCAGCTCATGCTTACAATAGGAGTCATTACTGCCAGACATGGCAACAATAACAGACAAGTTCTAAAGAGCTCCCAAGATTTACAAAAACCGAGAAAAAATGAAATTGTACTATTCAATAAGTCTGAGACACAAAAAAAACCCAACTTTGTAAGCTCCAAAAACTGCATGTTATTTAAGCATAACAAAATAAAGGTCTGCTCAACAAAGAAGGAAAGTTAAGATATGCAAAAATATGAAGTAACTCTATAGTCAGACATTTGAGTTCAGGCAATAGGTGAATAATCTGACACTTCTAGACTCAGACAATATATAGGACATCTAATGTCTACTTTTCTTTTCACTCCTTATTAGATCTTTTCTGTTCAGGAACATAAAGAATACTACCAAAGTTTCAAAATTTCATTAATAACCTAGCATACAGTTAATCATATGTATTGAAAAAACAGATGGCGGTTCTAGCAATACTGACATTCTGCTAGTATAATGAAGAGTAAAAAATTCTAATTTTTTACTCATCAAGAATCCTGTAATTAAAAAATGTGTTTTACTTGAACCTAAAAATAAGACCAAACTATGCATGGAAGCCCCTAAAACTCAAACAATTCTTGAGTTTTATGGCTGAGTTATTTCTTCAATTTCAGTGATGCTGACCTAGTACTGTGCACAACATGAATATAAATATTGCACAGCTGGATTAAGGGATGGATAGCCACCTCTATATGTTTCAATTGCATGTTCAGACAGAATGCCTATGATTTTGATTCACGAATCCATGAATACTCTAATCATATTTTATCTTCTTCCAGTTTTGCAATTGCATCTCTCCACCAAACCATCCAGTGCTGCACTTACCTTTAGCTTCACACACTACTGAACAAGCTAAAATCCCCTTCCTCTACCTCTCTTTCCATTGCTGATAGGAACACAACACAAATTAAGCCTTCCAAGCTTACAGTCAAATGGATTAAAGGTAGACTGCATTTTTGGGAGGTGATGTAAGTAGAAAGTGTATTCTTATCATTTTCTCCATTTAAATTTTTGTTCTTACTCTGTAATAGTTCATTCTGTGACTGTTCCCAGAGGTTCCAATTAAAATTGAATTCTTGAGGTAGCAGGTGCAGTTTCCATGAATGCAGACTTCCTGTCTGAAAGATCCTATTTTATCAAGTAACATTTCAAAAAGTAATCAAACAATGTCCCTATCTGAACTTGATACTAGAACTTCCATAAACCTAATGGGAGCAAAGATAGGTTAATAAAGAGTACTTTTGAAAATTTAACTCATCACTGTTCTGTATTTAATCACTCAGAATTCACAGTTTACTGTATTGAAAGAAGAAAGGCTGCAGTATTCTTGAAAGATGCAGTGTCACTAAGGGAGATACTCTGGCCATAATTTACATTTTTTACTTATCAGCCTATATTCTGACCAAAAAGAAACCACCGAAAAAGCCTCCAAAACCCACACCACTTTACTGCATTTGTATTCTACATGCATAGGAAGTCTGAAGCAACTATGTCTGCACCATCTAAAGAGCGTATTTATCTGAGCACTTCAACACGTAGGGTTACATTTGTTCTGTATCTGGAGACTCTGGGGCACTGATAACACATGGTCAGCACTGAATTGGAGATAGAATGCTGTGAAGTACTTTGCAGAAGTACAATTAACTTGAAATTATTTCAGAGAAGCTCTTGAACATTTCAGAGTCTGTTGCAGTCTACAGGGTTTAAGTAAAATAAGTCAGGTATTTCTTATTGGAAAAAGCAGATGGTGTGAAGAGGAGGCAAAGACAGCTGAAGAGGGTAGCTAACTTCGAGCTCTTCTAGAGTATTTATCAACCCTTACGTGCAAGCTAAGAACTAGTCTCTGGCAAATGAACAGCAATTTTGTGGTTGCACAGAAGAGCTTAGTAAACTTTCTGGACGTAGATCAAAACACTGGGCAGTTACAGGCAAAGGGCTGCATGTATCTGTGCAGCATGCAGCTCATTCTTGCCACAGAAAACTGAACAACTTAATCTCTGTAATTTGTGAGCAGTATTCCTACATTTAATGTAAGAAAAAGTACAAAAAATACTAAAAGTACAAAAAGAAAAAGTACAAAAGATAGCCAAAACAAGGAATGCCAGTTTCCCTGCCATATTATATAGTTACTTTTGCAGTTTGTCTCATCTTTGGACAAATGTGAGTGAAAATTCAGTGAATTTATTTTGGTAATAAATTTAGATAACAGAAGTATTCGGTCAAACAATAGGGGAAACTGATATTACCGTTTGCTCCAATTCTGGACTAATTAATCTGATGGATGTCAAACTCGACCATTTTTTCCCCAAGGGATCAGTGTCATGGTTTAGGAATGGTGTTTCAGAATTTAGTGTCCCACTGAAACTCCAAACCACAAGCTGTTCCCTCGCTTCCCCCTCCTCTTGTGGCAGGCTGGAGAGGAGAATTGGAAGCACAAAGGTAAAGACTGCAGGCTGATATAACAACAATTCACTGGAAATAGGAATGAGATAAGAAAACAAACATTAATGGTGACAATAACAAAAACATACTGGAGAGAGGAGAGTGGTTCACATGCAAAATGCTCAAAACTGGCATTACCCAACCACTCCCTCTGCCAGACTTCCTTGACTTGAGGTTGCCACCTCTTCTCCCTGGAGAAGTGTCCCTTTCCCCCCACCCCTGGCAATGAGGTGAGGTGGTACAGGAAAACCTCCTGGCTACTGCAGAAATTAACCCTGTCCTGACAGAACAAGAACAATGGGGAAGCCAGGAAATGCAGAAACAAATATTTCATGATCATTTATTTACAAACTTGCTGATAGTTCAGAAAGTCTGAGAAACCTACTAAGGTAGGGAGATTCCACAAATAAATCATACAGCACTGTAAACAGAACGTTTCATCCCTTAAGGACTCATCGCCCTTCTCCCCTGATACATATAAAGGAATGCTTACACAAATGTAAGGGTCTTTCCCACTGTGCCTCAATTTTTTTTTAAAGGAAGACTGGATTCTTCCATCTAAAAAAAAATGAACAAAAGAAGTAATTTCAATGTGTTACTAACCTTTTTCGTTGTGTGGATTTCTTTTTTCTGAAATAAAAGAAAAAGGAAATGATGGTCAAGAGAAGTAATATTTTGACATTTTCCCTCTGCTTCAACACATTTGAATAAATAACCTGTCATATTAAAAGAAAAAAAAGAGGAACTATTTTTCACATCCTTTCTCTGGAGTGCCTGAAACAGTGAGAAACATCTTTCAACACTTTACTTGCCTAAAATCGTGCTACCTGTGGTGGTTACATTTTCAGAAACAGGAGTATGTATCTTTCTACATCAATATGTAGCTAGAAACCCAGTACAGAAAATACACTAAAAATATTTCAGTAACATCAGGGAGAAAAATGAAAAAATAGAAACACTTATGTTGCAATGATGACACTGAGAGATTTTGAGTTATTACTCCAACAGAATTGGTTATTTCAATATTACTTGTTAAAGGAACCATAGTTAAGATCTAAAGAAGATAGAGCAAATTTGTCTTTTTCCACAGTATCTCCTACAGTACCTTTATTCAAACCCCTAGTAGCTCTTTAAGTTACTAAAACTCTTCCAAAGACTTATTAAAATAAACAGGCTCTAAGGAACATCTTGAAAATTTAAAAACATAAGCTCTCCCACCTCCATCCCGCCAATCACACAAGGTCTCATCTTGTAATTTTACAGCAGAGAAAAATTAACTTTATCAGAGGTAATGGCATTTCAGAAAAATTGCAGAATAGAAGCCAAAAACTCTTCTTCTCATTAAAAAGAAACAAAATACAAACAAACAATAAAAAAATCCAAACCAGTAAAAACCACAAGATGCTCTGCCTAACGCCTGGTCTGCTGGCTGTGAAGTGTTAGGTACTCTGCTAAACTCAGCAAATGAAGGATGGGCTTTTTTGATGTCTCAGAATCAGAATGTCCGCATTGCTGAGTACACAAACACAAGTTATTTACAGTGCCACTATGAACATAACAGTCCTACTGAGTCAAATCAAAGACTTGCTTGTGACTGTGGTCAGTAGGAAAAGAGTACAAGAAATTACTTATACTTTTCTTCACTGTACACTTTACAGAGACCCATGCCTTTGGAAAACAGCCAGAGAAATACATTTTGCTGAACAACCTTTTAACAATCCTTTTTTACCACGTGTTTGTTTAATGAAGCGATGCTGAACCCAAGATCTGAAATCTAAGTCAAAATTCATTTTTTGTTTAAAAATGCTAAAAAAGCTTTAAAGTTAAAAAAAAAGCGCTGAACCTTCTAAAATTTTATCTGCTGCTCCAAGGCTGTTAAAAATCATGAGCTATGACAGGACCTTAATTACAATTAAAAGTAAGCTTACAATAGTAAGTAATACCAAAAAATTAATTCAGAAGGGCAAAGCTAGAAGCTGCTAACAGGAAAAGGTCACTAACAATTCCTAAGATTTTACACAATAGCAATGACCTTATAATAAGAAAATAATATGAAGTAATTAGAACAGCCTACCAATGACTTAGTGATGATTTGATGTTCAAGGGCTGCAAGTTTAAGGAAATGGAACAAGGTGTTCTATACCAACCTTTCCTTTTAATTTTTTTATCCATTCTATATATCAGAGGTTATTACAAAATAAATCCTACAACATTCCAAATTGAAATTTAGACTTAGGTATTGTGGAAACCGCATCATCCATACAGGAGCCGTGCTGGCAACTGAGCTCTGTAGTTCAAGGATGTACTTAAATTCCGTAAACTTCAAGAACAAGGTTTGATGGGTACATTAACACAAGGGGTTCTTGATTAGCAAATAAAGGAAGGACCAAAGTGAGGAAAATCTGATTACATATACACATTGTAGAAAGAGAAACCCATGCACAAATCCTAAGGGAGATGCCAACAATGTGGTTTCAATAATCTAAGGGAAACACAAAACCTTTTACTGCACTTACCAGCAAAGCATTTGGAACAGAGATTCATAGTCTTGCTGGACCTGGGGCAAAAAATAAAAAAAATAGAGCTAAAAAATTCATTATATTTCTAATCAATACAGGGAAGTTTTGGGGGGAATGAAGCAAGGGTACAGAGAAAGTAAGAACTTAAATGGCTAGGAATCAAAGGTAAGTGGCTAGAAGTGGCTGGACTAGAAACAAGAGTATGCAAAGAGACTTTGTTGGGTAATCTCTTTCCCAGACTTCTCAAAATATGACTTCTACACATTTACCTCATATATGAAAATAAACTTACTTTACCATTTAACGTGTGTGTTACACATTCATCATTCAAATCTTTGTATTGCAATGTGATAATAATGATAGACAGGAAGCACCAATACATTCCACTTGAATGTGAGACTCCCCTTGGCAACAGCTCTGCAGGCCTGACAAATCCTGAATACAATATAGCAATGGAGAGATTAAAGTATTGTACTTATAAGGACACAGACAGATGTGCTCTTGGAAGTCTAGCTGGAAAGGTTTAAGGAGTTATTACATCAAGCTGTTCATTAGTACCGTCAGCTGCATGCAGCAGTAATTTAAAATGACCTGGCTGACTTTGCACTGACATGGACTAGGATAGTTCACATGATCCACAAAGGTGGCTCAGCTTTGAGGGCAGCAACCTTCAGCTGAGAGAAAAACAGCAGAACACCAGTAATATCTTAAGCCTCCCAGATGTCTACAAAGTGCATGTGCAATTATGCCATTGGTGTTCAAACCTCAGAAAGTCAGTAGCCGCACAAAAAAAANAAAAGAAGAAAGCCCCAAAAAAAAAAAAAAAAAAAAAAAAAGTTGTAAGATCTTTCTAGGGTTCCCATGAAAATATCCAAAGCAATACAAGCAATACACTATGTTTCCCCCAGTTTACAAAATGTTCTCTTCTAACATCACATCTCCTTTACAAAGTGACCTGGAGAATATTCTCAGAAGTTCTCTCTGTCTTGGGAGCATCTTTAGGAAAGAACAAACTGGTTTCTGTGCACACTGCCCAATATTTGATTTGTTCAGCACTCCTGATTCAACTCTGCCATTGTTTACAGGCATTAATGCCATCCTGGACAAGTCTGAAAGTACCTATTAACAGGCAAGGTTGCACCAAAAATGTCCATGCCCATAAGACATTTTTTCCTCCCCAGGGCATCCTCCAGCTGGAACGTACCATTTAGCCAAATTAGTTGCACCTTTCTTTCTAGAAAAATGCATACAAAGAAACAACTGAGACTACCAAAACAGTTGTTTTCTATCTCCAACCAAACAGGAACGGAATTTTGAGAGATCTTTGTCTAACAACACATAAATTATAGAAAAACCTGCGTGTTACCTTCAGACAAAAAAAAATTGATTTTTTTTCCAAAGCTATTATTTTACAAATGAACACGTATCAGAATTATAGATCCCCTCTGCCCAAATTTGCACATGGTTATTTTGAATGATTTTCCAGTAATAAAGTAAATCCAGACTTGGTCAATCATGTCTTGGTATCAGTCACATCAAAACATGACGGACACTTTTCAATTCATGCACATCTGAAAGCCAGTTTACATCAGGCTCAAAAACTCTGTAAGAACACATATCACTGGAGATCTGAGACATAACCATTTGCCAGCTACAGCAAGAGCCATAGACACATGAAAGTTAGTTTTCAATGCAAACAGTATGTGCACAGGAGAAAAGTTAATTCCCAAGAAAAGCAAAGCAGAACAGCATTTGTAGCCATATAAATATATTATCAGACTGGTAGATACCCAGAGATTCAACGTGTTGACGGTCTGCACAGATTATCTCCCTTCAAGAGAACCACAATTAAAAACAGCAGGGTGAGTCAACACCTACAGCATCAGTGTGCTGCAGTTCAGTACTCACTGCTTATGGGTTAGACCTTCTGGAGCAGCTCAATATGCCAGGCAGGACCTTCTCTGCAAAGCCATTAAACCCCAGGGGCAGCAAAGAAAAAGAAAGGCAAAGTTCAGCTGGTTCATACTGATGACATTGGAATGGGCAATGACAAATGTTTTCAGTGGTATAATCAACCATCTCAGCTGTTAAATATCAATCCAAAGCCTCATATAATATTTACTTATCAACACACCAACAATGGAAAACAGAGATGCAAACACAACATAGAGCTCTGTGAAAAAGAGAAAAAAGCCTGCCATGTACTTCTAACACACAAAACCCCAGGAAATTTTCTCAAAGGACAGCACTATTGGAAAGTGACCTTGTAAGTCAAGTAACACTGTTACAGTTTCAAGGATCACTTTCTCTTCGATCCTTGTATATGCCTTTTCAAGGCATCCAAGTCAGTCTGAAGCTGCTACTATGACGAGAACCTAAACCTTGAGTGTTTTTTTTTATTAGTTTCTTTTACAGACACTTATATGAGAGCAGATACACCAACATTACACTAGAACTAAGAAAATAGCAAAGACAGAGTAACAGCATCAATCAACTTCTTTGTGAAAATGTAGTATTTAATTAGAGCAAAAGTATTATGAAGAAAATGCATTACACTGTTTATAGACATCAAATTTAGTAGGTCACTGTCTGTCAAGTAAAATGTTTGATTTTTTTTATTTTTTTTTTCTTGCTACACTGCAAATCCCTCCTCTCATTGCTAGGATCTCCTCTTTTCAGCAGGAAAGGGTGTCAAATACGACACGAAAGAACGAGAC
>VWYP01023449.1:0-46664 GCA_013400435.1 Pycnonotus jocosus
AAAAAAGGCGCCACAACACGTATTTTTACTGAAACGAATACACGGTTTATTACAAATATAGAACTTCCAAAAACGAACACACACTACAGAACAATTCAATTAAGCCAAGTTCTTCGACAGGAATCGGATCAATGTCCGTGGGTAGCCTGATGATAACTACGTAAAGGGTTTCGGTTGGTGATGGATGGGTTTCTGATGGACTTCTGTGACTTCTTTTTTTCAACGTCTACAAGACATAAAAATCTGAAAAGTTTATTGAGATCAAAAAATAAAAGGAACCTTGGCACTTGTTCTAACATGAAAGAATTAGTGAATTACCCAAATAATTAGATATAATTACACACTCCAGTTAGCAAAGGACACAAACTCTCACAAACAAAACACACAACTCTCAGTCCAGTTGGTCTACTTCCATGGGCATTTGTAGGCTGGCATCCACATTAGAAGTAGAAATTTTCCAGTATATGCCAACTAAAGACCTTACTAGGATGTGAGTAGGTCCCTGGGTATGGGAATAGTCCTTTGCTCTTCCAGCACAGCCATACAGAATTAATGAAATGGAACATTTAGAGTTCAGCAGGCTCAGCAGATGATGCAAATTTCACCCTTTGTCTCTCCACAGTATTCCCTGATTGTATCATTAGCAGAACAGCTCCCACCAGGAAAGAAGAAAAAGTGGGTGTGAGTGAGAAAGACTTTATGTACTATACATATACAGAAAAGTACACAGGAAGAAGCTGATGTGAAAAAAATGAGTCAAACTACTGAAACAGAACAAGGAGAATACAAGCAGACCCACTCCATAGGTTGCTGTGTGCCTCTCCACTCCCTAAAAGGATCAATCATGACGGGCATTGCTGTGTACATGCTGGGAATTTATTTACATACTCAAAAATCCCTTTCTACCATTGGGTCAGACTGCTGAGAGAGGAAATAGCACAAGAGCTACTTGACCAGTTCTGTGGAAGGTTTAAAGCATTGCCTTTTAAATTTAGACCAAAGTGACTGCTCTTCCTTTTCTGGCTCTCTATTCTGAAGCTGCTTGCTGAGAAGAGACAGTTTCCTCACCCTCATCCCAGGCCCCACTTACAAAGTGGATTCTGGCAGGGAAACAAAGATGTTCTGCTCCTATTTGGACAAGGCTGCTGTGTGCTGGTGACCCAGTACAGCCAACAAAGCAGGTTGTATCGGTGTCACAGCTTAGCCAGTCCCTCCTTAGCATACTGACAATGAAAAACAGTGCAACATTCTGCTTTCTCTTGGAATAGAGAAAAGCAAGGTAAACTTAATAAGTCACCAGGAAAAGTGCTTCCAAAATTGATATTCAACTTTTCAGATACATTTTACATCCAAGGAGGTGTTTTCTAATCATCTCTGATACTTCTTGTATTCCAGATATCCTAGACACTGCCATGAGGAAGCTGGTAATTGATTGAGGCCTCAAGATTTAATGTATTCACTGAACCTTGGTCTCCTAACAGCTCATATTCATCTCAATAAGAATTGAATCAGCAGGTCACACCATGCCACCAGGATAATTACAGACAGAATGTATGAGATTTTTTAAATCCACTATTTTTTGTGTAGCTTTATTTTACATCAAGCATGAATGACAAGGAAAGTCCAAAAGGTTAAAGCAAATGCTTAGGACAAGAATCAGCTGTGATATTCTGCGATATTCAGAACCAAACCTGCTATATTTAGGGAGGTAAAACACAGTTATTTTCACTTGGAAGATTGTTTTTTCAAAGGTTTTTGGTTTTGTTGCTTTTTTCCCCCCCCAAATAACATTTGGCCTTATTCACATCTGAACTCAAAGGCACATCATTACAATTTATAGTGAAACTCAGAGTGCAAATATGCATTTAAAAGTATTTATAAAAGCAATCACTTCTACACTCCACAATTTCCACACTTCAATATGAATCTTATTTCTTCACATTTTGTTATTTACACAGTAATTTCTGGTCATCCAAGAGTGCACTGCTCAGATGTAATATCTCGCTTTCAGCAAGGCCCTGCTTTTTACCCCATTTTTCACAGCTAAATTCACTGGAGTAGAAGAAGGTCAATAAGCAACTCTCTCAAGAGTCTTAATATATAAGCCAATTATTTTATGCATTTTTTTAACTTGACAATGTGAAGGGTTGATAAGTTGAGAGTTAGGCAGACTCACTGGAAACAGATGTTGGAAGCAAACTCTTCTGGCTTCCCGGTCTCTGGGCCCTGGCCATTGGCCAGATGATGAGACTCTTGCTCATCCATACCAAGAACACTTCATTTAGAAAGCACTTACACCCACCAAGTGCATCTCGAGGCTAATGACTCTCGAGGCTAATGTCAGAGCTAGGTACCTACATCATTTTGCTGAATTGTGACCAGCACCAACTTCGCAGCAGCTTTCGTGGAGCTGCAGGTAGGTGCTGACATTTCCATTGTGAGTGTCAGGAGCATACAGGTGGGAGAGATGATGCTACCACAGCATAGGAGCCAGACAGAGACTTCCAATATTTCCAGGTACTCCTAAGTACTATGGAAAAATAGTTTATCCCTGAAACAATGTTTAACATCAGAGACCTCAGTGTAGGCAGGCAAAATAATGCTTAGCAATGGGCCAGAATGTGAATGCTACTAACAAACAGGTTGGTGATTCCTCCTATAACGACCAAGGAATGTGTTACTGGTGTGTTGATGTGGGAAGGCAGGTGTAGGAAGTGGGACAGTATGGGAGGGATTTGGAGATAGACTCAAGGACAGAAGTTACTTGTAATTGTCTCAGATTAGATGACAGCAGTGACTATTTCCAACTACACACATTCCCATGCCAGTGGAATAAGGGCTGTATAATAAGATCGGATCTAGGGTGTTCTGACTGCCATAAAAATAAATAAAGTTATTATAAACAATATCTTAAAAATAATTATGATGTACATAAAAATAGAACAGCAAGGTTTATAACTGGGTAACCAAAAGTCTTTCAAGTGACTGAAAGAAATTATCACATTTAATTAAAATATGCATTTAATACTGAAAAGGTATTTTCAGATAGGGAAATTTAAGGCCATTATACTGTAACTTGCTCTTTGAAAGATTCAGGTTGCAAGCATGGTTAACTTGGTATCAATGGCCTGGCACAGTTAATCTCTGCCAAAGTAACTGAAGTGTTATCGAAATTATCATCATAACACTCAGGATTCACAGTCAGGCATTACAAGTCCTGTATATTAAAAAGACAGAATAGAAAGACAGCACCTACTGTGAGCAGCTTACAGACTAGTTTGTCATATGAGGCAACAGAAGAACTGATACAAACAAGCAGGAGAAAACACACTGGCAATGCATAAAGCTCATAGCAGAATGCCCTGCAGAGACTCCCCAAGTTTGTTGCTAAATTCACACCAGAAAATAGCAACATGTAAATGAGGTCCTACTGCTTGAGCACCTGCATCAGTCTACACTTGTGAAGGCTGAACTGTGTTTTGGGCAGTAGAAGCCGAGGCTCCAGCAGAAGGGAACAGTTCCCACTGCCTGCAGGAAGAGAGGACCTCACTCAAAAAATGAAATTCATCTGAACTACTGCCAGCAGTTCAAAGTCAGCCCGCCTTCCTTTGTACAAATGCTGCAATCGCTAGCACATGCCCTTGTCTGCTTTAACTCATAACTCAGTAAATTAGTTAAATCATTATGATTTGTTGCTATAATTTCTGTTTCTAAGATATTTTAAACTGTTTTAATCCTAAAGGTTATCCATTCTCTCCTTATATTGCAATTTTGGGATGTCTGCTCTAAAATTGTCATGTGGTGGAGCACTAGAGTGTGTGTTGGTGATTAAAGATAAACAAACTCCATATATGGTTCAAAAGTTCAGCTCCAATTTGAAGGCTCTGGAACAGAAAGTGATAAAAGAGGAGAGAAAATGAAGGGAGAAAATATAGGATAAAAAATGCAGTTGAGAAGAGGAAGTAGAAAGTTGTAAATAAGCATAGATGCTATTTAATTACTATATACAGCACACTTGTCTGCTTTAACACCTGATCTACAGAGAAAAGCTGTTTGCTGCTCCTTCAGAGGCAGTTTTGTTTTGCTTTATTGATTCATCTGATACCATTGAATTCTCTGCTCTTGACCTCTGCCAACTGTAGCCCAGAGAATTTCACCAGTGGATTCCTGCATGGAGCTCAATAACATCTTGTTGAACTGGGGCACAGCTTTTAGGAAGACATCTGTTCCTGACTGGATCCTTAGGTGAGTTGTTTCAATTATTAATTTTCCTTTTTTTTTTTTTTTAAGACTTTATTTCCCATTTGAATTTGCCAACCTTTGTTCTAACAGTCACAGGTCTGTACCCTGATGACAGCTCATCTATCAGTTCACAATTCATACGGGCCAACAATCCTGTCTTCAGAAGGACTTTGCTTTAGAGGGAGCAAGAAAAACAACCTTTAATAAAAACTCCTCAGCAAGAAAAACAGCCTTTAATAAAATCTTCTCTGTAACTAAAAAGTGAATCAGAAACTCCAGGGAGAAAGGATACAGAGATCAATCAGTAACGGCTCTAGAAGCTAGAGTGACAAGCTTGAATGTTACAGCCTGAAAGCCTGCTGCTGATGCAAAACTAGAACACCCTCTCAATGATTTTTTAATGACTCAGTGCTTCTGCATTGGACTCTGCAAATCATCTCTAAAATGGAATGAGGTGCCTAAAATTTGTCTATTTTTATCACCCAGATGGAGGCACTGTAGCAAAAAGTTACCATAGTTACGTCTTAAGAACAGCAAAAGGAGATTTTAGAGTTGAGCACCGTTGCTACTTTTAACTCCTCTCAAATATTTGTTGCTACTCACAAATGTCTAAAAACCTCTACATCACCACCAGCTGCCCAAAGCAGAGAAGTGCCAAGAGCAGAGAAAGGTCTACCTCCCTGTAGCACCAATGAATGAAATTCAGCTAGCTGAGGAAAACAGCTGCATGATCCTGGTGTGGGGATAACCTTCCAAAGGCAAAAGGGCTTGGCCAAGGAACATGTTATTGCCAAGGCTGGCTTTGCAGAACATATACTTTTGACTGAAATGCACAATCTTCAGGGACACAAATGACTGTTTCATGTATATGCATCTTCTGCCAAATTCCAAAGAGGGAAGAGAACTGAGAACTAGCCAGAAAATAACTAAAATCACAATTTTTATAAGTAGTATTAAGTATTCAGGCACACAGTAATACTTGCCAGATGGAGATTTGTATTAAAGCAACAGAATCTTGCCTATATCCTCTATTATCTCTCCATCTAGATTTTCCCAGTTCTCTGTTAACAGGTGTTCAATGTACTTTCCTAAAACCCAAAAGCTGAAATCCATGCATTCATTGATTTACTCACTTGCAAACTCCACATTATTTTTCTCCTTCTATTACTATATATAGACACACACACATGCAAACATAGCTAAATACAGTATGCATGTGTGTAGGTGTTAGTTTAATTGTAGTCAACACAGCACCTACATTTCATCATTTCTTGCACTATGTGTCTTACATGCATTCCTCTATCTTCACTCCACTTTTTCTGGCTACCACTGTTTTATGTTATATAGGTGGACATATGCCATGCAGACCAAAGGACTGGAATTGTATCACCATCTGACCCAATGTCAACTAACATTTCCTACATATTCTCCAATTCTGACATTCTCAGTCTGAGAGATGCAAATGCACACATGAGATGGAACAACACTCTGACCTTGCACGGAGAGCAGACACAGAAAAAGTGATTTTTAAGCCAAAACAGTTTGCTTTTTGCTCTGTGTATCAGGCATGAAATTAAAAATCATCAGAGCCATGTCTCAGTAACTAAGTTCAAGTTTTCTTGCATGCATCTACAACTTTGTCTATGAGAGACTGGCAGGTAGATCCCTGAGCACTGGAAGGGTTTTAATCAATATATGTTTCCGACTGACAGGTGGTCAACCACTGTGAAGGAAACTTCCCTGACTGCCAGTCTAGGAGCCACTCTGGCAGCCACATTCACACCACCTGAGCTGAAGGGACTGAGGCTCCTTCAGAACTACAAACTCTACAGTCACATAGTCAGACAAGTTTTCCTTTCCTGCTCAACCCAAGGTTTCCCACAACAAAGCCTCAGATATCTCAATCTTTAAAATAATTTAATTATGGTGCAACAACAAAGTAACACCTTGAGCTCAAGCTGGATGCCTCCAAGGAGGGACTTTGAACATAGGAAGCCATGAATTTCATACTCTTGCAGTCTAAGCACACAAAAGTCTGGGGTCATCAGCTCCTGTTGTGCCTCTGAGTGTCCAGTCACAGTTCCCAGCCTCTGCCTGAGGCTCCTGTCAGCCAGAGCTCAACCTGCAGCTGCACACCAAGCTACCTGCATGGAATGTATTCCTCAACACCACATAGTACAAAACTACTCCACAAAGAGCCTCCTGGATGCTGTGCCAAAGCAGCCAAGCAGCTATCCAGGTTAGTGTGGAAAAACAAAATGGGAACGTCTAGTGTCAAAAACTGAATAGCCAGTCACTGCTCTCTCTTCTCCAGAAATCCTCTCCAGTAGGGATGGCAGACCACACAGGACATGTGCTGGATTGCAAGCAGACTGTTGACTGTCCCTGTGGGGGACACCAAAGCAGGATGAATGGCCATCATACAGCAATTCAGCTTTTGCTCACAGCACTTGCCCCATTGTGCAGGCTGACAAAAGTAGTTGCATTACTATGGATTCATTGTCATTAACAATCACAAAAATTATTATTATTAATAAAGAAGTACTAGAACAGCCTGACCTGCTGCAATGCCTCCTAGTTACAGCTACCACAAGGCATGTAAAGTTCCCTAGAAGGCTACCCCAGTCAACAAATTAGAGAAAATGCAGCAAGATTTTTGTCTCTGCATTGTAACCACAGATCTTATGACTAGAGAAAGACAGGAAAAGTTTTGGTGCAGTAAGATTTTCTGAGCTGCTTGAGAGTGCCAGCCGTTGCCTGCTGGAATAAGCACTGTGTTATGAGTGGCAGGAATATCTTTATGCCCTTTTTGAAAGTTTTCAGCCAGAATCATTTGCTTCCCCACAGAAGCTAAGTGTTACTGCCTTTTAGTTCCAGCTCTACAACCCCTTATTTCAGCTCCATCCATCCTTATTTCTATGGCTGGTACTTTAATAAGAATTAAACCTACTCTCACTTTTCTGATGTTAACTTTAATTTCAGTTTCTGCAAAACAGGTGCCATGAGGAATTAGTACCATTGCATTTAGCAATTCAATTAATGAAAGTATATTAAAATTGCAGTAGTAACGAGTAAAAAACTATTCAAACCATTAGCAGTGTCAGAACTCCCAAATTTCAGTAAAAATACGCAACCCTAATGAATTAATGTTAACTCTGGAGTCTGAGAACAAAATTTGAACTCCTTGCCATCCAATCACATCTCTGCTCTTGGCCTAACCAGTTATTAATAATTTCTCTGCTGGTGATGAGGGCTATTTTGCAATTTTATTTCATCAGTTTCTAGTAGAGCAAAGAGGACATGTAGTTTGGTTCCATTTTTCATCTCTAAAGACATGCATAAATTTGAGTTTCTGACATTTAAATAAATCATTTTCTCCTACAGAAATGACAATAAACAGAAGTCAAATTCCTATTGATCTTCATCTTGCATTAGTCACATTGAATCATAGAATTGGCATCCAGAGCTGGAGTGTATAATAGATATTTTTTAGCATTATAATTGTAGAGCTAAGCCTGAATTTTGACAGCAAAAAAGCATATGTCACTGCTGCCTGTCAGCATATGTGGACAGCTTGAATAAAGCTCTAGAGGTGTCAACTGCTCTCCTCTTCTTCTCCCTGACAGCCAGGTAGACCCCACAGCTCTGCAGCTGTACCATGTGTCAATTAGCCAACATCCAAATGCAAATTTTTTCTTATGAGACTTGCCCTGCCCCAGCAAGATGTGATATGACTTCCTGCCAGACCTACTTGTACTCGCTTCAGCTTTCCATCTTTCAGAGAGAAGGGCTTGGAACAACTTTAGGGTCAGTTGAGAGGCAATGGAGCAGGCAAGAAGATTGCTGATAAAGCAATCTGCAAATGATCACATGTAAGAAAAACATTCTATGTTGGATTGCTCAAAGAGCAGAATTATAGGAGAAGAATCAAGAAATTCTTCTGCAAACCATTACAGACAATCCAATCTGCAAAAATAATGACTGACAGAAACAATCCTTTACACATTTTATGTCATCTATTATTTTCAGATATGGGATTGTAGATGTGCTTGTTTTGGTGGCACCACAAAAAGAGTGAGAATGAAAAATATACCCTGCTAAGAGGACAATGTAAGGGAGCAAAACGTTCTGGAATTACTAATATCTACTGTAGAATTGCATGGTGAATAGAGTGATCCAATTTTGCCACAGACCTTCACTGAACATAGCAGTCACACATGAATGGATTACAGGAGCGGATTAATTTATGTATTCACTCTGAGATTTTTTAAAATATAGATTAAAAACACTTTGAATAAAAATGTAATATTACATCCCATTACAAAGTCCTAGTAATGGTAAATGAAAGTGGTGGAAAGTGTGTTTTTGAATATTTCTCCACACCCTCACACTCTTTGGATTAGGTAAAGCAAAAATATCTATTTGCTACATTTAGAAATCAATACGAAAAAAAAAGTAGCTAAGATTTATAAAAATAATTCTCATTAAAGCTCAATATTTCCAGAGTACAGGAGATGTTTCACATACAATCAGCTATATTTGTTTCAGTAGGAAATTTCCCACTGATAGTTATGGAAGCAAGACTGGATCCCAAATTACAGAGAACATTTGCATTCTCCATTTCAGTAATTGCTCAAAGTTCTGTTTGACTAAGTGCCCACAAAGAGCCATGAGAATGTGATAGCCAAAGGAGGACTGGCACAGACACAGGCAATTGCCATTCCTATCACACACAGCCAGCAAAGCTGCCAGTTATGTCAGGCTCCCTCCTCTTCCCCTCAAAAGCTATAAAATCTTTTTAAATACTCAAGAAGGAAAAACAGGCTAGTAAGCCAAGGCAGCTGAATAAATGATATCTGGAATCAGATTTTTAGCTACATAAAACAGCTGTCGTGAGTCAAAATCAAGATGTGTTGAGGCAAGACTCCCCCTGAGGGACAGTGCTTTGGGCAGGGAAGAAAGAAAGGCCGACAGAGAGCTGCATGTGCACTCTGTGCAACAGCATTCCTGAGCTGGGGGGCCGGATTCATGCATGCGTAATTTATCTGTCTAAAATGTGAACAAAGCTTTGCCCACCATCAGAGGCATTGTCCTTTCACAGGGCTTATGTTCTGTAAATACTGTGGACCCACAGTGAGATTTCTAGGACACCATTTTCCTCAAAACTGTTCATAACTTCACCCAGGCATCATCCAGCAATTAGTTTTCTTAAGCAGTTTTATAATGACAGTGTCGTGACCTTACTCCAATGAAATTAATTCTATAGCCCTTTTTAACTTAATCCAACAAAAACCTACTCATCTCAACATAGACTCATGAATCATTTTAATATATACATTTATACTAGTACAATTAGTGTTATTAATATAAATTAAATGAGAACCCTAACATTATTTTACACAGAGATAGAATTATTAACACCAGTGAGTATTAGAACAGTATTGAATATTAAATATGCTGTAGGTCATAGGTGTACTTTTTAAAGTACATGATCAGAGAAAATTTGTTGACATAAAAAAGTAGGATCTTGTTTCATTTATATAAGTGATTTTTTATCTGCAGAAGTTAAACACATACATAGCGAATGATTTATGCAATATCCCAATGTTAAATCCCTACAGAGAAAATGAAAACCCTTAAAAGCAGACATAAGTTTCATTTCCTTAACATACTTCTCTACCTGCATGTCTTCACTTAGGCACTATCTTTTCTGATGGGGACTAGTGGTATATTTTTCTTACTGTGAGAGACCTCCAGCAGATCACTCTATCTCTGTGTCATTAGAAACATGAAAGTATGAGAAGAAAAATCTGTTTTGTCCTGTATTTAATACCTACTCAATTAACAGATTGTTGTATTCCTTCTCAGCTGTATCTCTCTTCTCTGGAGAAGCTTTACTCAACTTTTCCAGGATCTCCAAACCACATGACAACAAAAGACAAACTCTTTTAATCTGGATTTTTTCCCTTGTATTTAAGGGACAACCATGCCTTCTTCAACTGTCCTTCAATCACTCCTCTTCTCCCTTCCTTCCCCAAAACACCAGCTGAGAGCCACCTCCTATTTTAATACCAACAAGAGCAGTAGGTCACCAGCAATGAGGAAAGATGAACCTTCTTTACAGAAGAGGGTATTGCAGAATAAATCCTCAACATCTTTACATTTCAACAAGCACAAGTGCAAATCCTTTTTCAGCAAGTGGAAAATCATAATTTATTCTAAACAAAAATTCAAATGTATCCAAGAACTATAAAATCATTAACTTTATGCATCTTGAGAAGTTCAGAGTATTCTGCCTGGCAAAAAAAGTCTGAAACTAAGCACTAAATGTTATTAAGAACATTAATGTTATTTCATTTCATGTTAATTCCTAAAATAATGATGGATTTATTTTAATGGGTATCTAGATAAATTATCACACTGGAAGATTTACTGCATTTTCTGTATAAGATAAATGCAGAAGTCTTCATTTAAATTCAAGTGCAGACCCCAACTATAGAATCACCACTGGAGCTTCTGGAAATCCATATGGACAGCTTTTCTGGTGGGGAAAGACACACACTATTATAGTAAAGTCAGCAGGGCCAAGAAAGTTGTTCTGTATTTGAAACAGTTGAAACAGCTTTCTGGTTTGTGTGCAACATCTTTGTAAGAGATATGCATAGAATAGACCTTTATCTTAAAGCTTTTCCTGAGAGAAATTAAGTTTAAGTAGTATGATTTTGTTAAACCAAAAAGCAAGTTCAAATATCTAATGAGTGATATATCAGATGTGCATGAACAGAATGAAGGTTGCCCTGTCAAGTATTGTAGAAAATTATATCTATGTTTATACTAGGACAGATACATCAGATAAAAAAAAAAGGAGCATTTGATTTTATGAGTAGAAAACATTCATCTGACAGATTAATTATTTTTGAAGCAACAGCAGCAATGAACTGATTAATACATGGAGCTCTCTATCTCTATGCTCATATAACCATCACATTAAATAAATTCCATTTCCCTGAAAAGATTCCGACTTACTGAAAGGTCTTTATGCACTTATAAATGTGTCAACAAGCGACAAGGAGGTAATAGTTTCCAGGAGGTATTACTGCAATGTATATTTGATAATGAAATTTGCTGGGTAAATTAGCCAAAGAAAAAGTATAAAGGTCTAATGGGCTTAGTCTACCATTCAAAGAAGCACATGGTGCTGGCTGTAGCAAAGATATGATGGATGCTTTCTGCAATGGATTATCACAGCCAGCCAGGACAGAGATTTATTTATCTGTTTGCAAAGGAGATGTTTTTACAAATAAATTTGGCCATGAGCACAAAGTCTTTTCTTTGACAAACCAACCCCCATCATTATAGTTATCAGTTAACAACAACAACAACAAATCTATCTTTTTGTTTAGATCATTGCAACTTGCCCACTCCAGGAGTCCTTCCCTGGATATCCATTGACAGTCACTGACCACTTAAATCATAAGGTATCACTGCTGTTCTGGTCCCTAAACAGATTGTTCATGCTAGAAAGTGATAAACAGCAAACCAGCAGGTCCATTCTGAACATTTGGATACTTTCAATTTGTGCTTAATATTTTTAGATTTGCAATATAAGGTGAAGATTCAGAGACTTCTGGGAGCTGTTCAGAGAGCACATATTGGGAATTTTATGCCCCAAAAAATTATTATGAATCAAACTCAAAGCTTCTACTCTACCAAAATAACTTAAAATCACTCTTGTTAATAGTTGATTAGCCATACCAGCTAAACACGGAAATGACTGCTACTTATTACACTGGAGAGAAGAGCTGCCTAAAAGCAGAAATCAAAATCTCAAAGATTTAAAGATACAGAGCACTGGAGAAGCCATTTGACCAGTACTCAGTCATACACTCAGATTATATGATGAGGGGCTTATAAAAAAGGATTTGAGTGTCAGAAATGTGTCATGTGCTATCATGGAATGCTATTCGATATGTATATCACTTCTGTCACTTCAGCTCATTGTCTAAGAAGAGGAAAACCTAGTGGGATGTAGTAAAATGGCAATGGTATATTTATGTAAATGCATACTTCTCATAAAGCTTCCCATCAAACAAGATGAATTACAGTTCATCCTCAACTTGAGACAAATGATAAAATATCAGAATATTTTACATTTATGCAGTTATTATCACCTGGAGGAACTCAATCTAAAGGGATGATGTGAAGCAGCAGAGAGTTCTGTGGCTGGATTTCCTTAAGTAAATACATCCCATATTTCTTTAGAGAAAAAAATTCCCATTGCAGATTGCTATATTAATATAGAATCATGAAAAAAAAATTGTAAAACTATACTGGTATGTTAATGGACTAAGTCGTTAACATAGGAGCCAGATTTATATTTCTTCTTATGAAATGCAACAAGTCCTTTCAGATTTTTTCTGAAGTGAAAAGATGTTAATGTTCATTTATGGAAATGCAAGAAATTATGCTTTATCTGTAAATATAATATCTTTACAGATTCTAGTGTGAAATTAATACAACACCACTACATAAAATGTATAATTCATGTAGTGATAGCCAGTCAGATGTAGCAGCCATGAAAACAGAGGCTTCTGCAAATCATCAGCATACATATGCAAAACGAGTGACAGCAACAATCCTCTAAAGGTGGATGATGTCAGGGGGTGGGATTTAAGTACCAAATTTTCACTGCATCTACCTGTTGCCTTTGCAAGTTAAGATTCACAAATGGAAATTATACTGAGAAAAGAAGACAAGTTTGTTTGGTTTTTTGTGTGTGTGTTTGTGTTTGTTTGTTTGTTTAAAATCATTATGTATAAGTAGGAAGAGAATTAGCTGTTTTGGACTCTAGAAGAAAAACACCTACATAAAATGAATATAATTATGGCACAAGCTCTAGGGGCGTATATTGAAATACTGATGCAGCTTGTAAGGGTTGCTGAGAGCAGGATTTGGGAAATACAGTGAGCAAATCAGGAGCTAGTGACAGGCATAAAAGGCAGACCTTCACAACTCCCATTTATTTTGAGTTTTTCTCTGTCACAGACCAGAGTGTGAAGGATCCTCCCCAGCACATCCAGAAGGTCACAGTTTCTGATAAAGTCACCGTGAGCAGATTGCAGGGGACACCATGGAATATACGACATGTACCACAGAAGTGAATAAAAATAGCGTGTAAAGTTGTGGATTAGCTTGTGAGTAATTTAGACAATGAAAAGGTAGATATCCTGAATATAAATTTATATACCAAGAAACAAAAAATATCCCAAAGAAGCCAGAATCTGTACAATATATTTACTGAGAGAAAGAACTGAGCAGATTTGAGAGTGCGCATAATAGGTACTCAGTGTCTGATGTAGGGGATATCACAGCAATATGAGTGAAAATGAGGGAACCAAAGTGCCATGCATCTGCCAGCGCTGGAGTGCCAGAGTGTAGGGATCACAGCAGGAAAAGCCAGTGCAAAATGCCTCATTTCTGTCGCTCTTTACAGGGACCTCTTTCACATTTCAAGTCACTGCCAATGTCCACACACAACCAAAAGACAGTCAGAAGATGGCCTAAAAGACAGTTGACTTTGTTGCCTGAACCTCAGAGTATTCCTCCAAAGCATTCCTACTCATCCTTATGGGAAAATGCTGACAAGATTTGCAGGACCTTGCACAGAAGCCACAGGAGACAGAGATCTCATTCTCCTCTCAATCACCCAAGGCTGTACAAAAAGATCCCTCTCCTCCACTGAGCCTGATCCCGCTTTGCTCTCCAGCTGCCATTCATAGTTCTAATGGCTTCCAGCAGCCCTAGAGCCCATTAGCCACTCACTGGCAAGAAATGGGACATTTCCAAAGCACTCCGAACATGCTGCAGCCCCAAGCTGTCAGCACAGCCTCTACAGACACTGGCAGAGAAACGAGGGGAGATGAGCTTTCACCAGGAAGTGCAGCAGAAGCTGGATGGCTTCAGGGTCCTTGTGGCATAAAAGACACCTTCATATATAGCCACAAATGAGGGTCTGGCTCTTTGTGTGGGACTAAAACATGAAAAGAATCTTTTAAAAGGATACAAGAACAAAGCAGCATTTTGTATTGGCTAGTCCTGTTCTCCCTGCTGTGATCTCCTCACGTTGGCACACTGGCTTTGACAGATGCAAAGCACTTTTTGTTCCTTCACTCTCATTTTGCAGTGGTGGCACAACTACAAGAAACACTGTGAATCCATTAATCAATTACTCTCAAATATCCAACTCCTCCTCAGACCAAACAGATGTCCCACAAACTTGTCACTGTATGTCTCAGAGTGCCTTTATGAAAAAAGTTGTTTCATTTGTTTTACTTACATTAAATAAAGAATTAGCAGAAGAAGCTATGAGTAAGGTTTGAGAAATAAGCAGAACTTGGTATCACAGAATCACAGAATGGTTTGGGTTGGAAGGAACCTTAAAAATCTTGTTCTAACTCCACTGCCATGGGGGCAGGGACACCTTCCATTAGATCAGGTTGCTCAGGTCTCCATCCAACCTGGTCTTGAACACTTCCAGGGATGGGGTATCCACAATTTCTTTGGGTAACCTGATCCAGTTTCTCACCACCTTCTTAGTAAAGAACTTCTTCCTAACATCTTATCTAAATCTCCCCTCTTTTAATTTAATTTTTCCTTGCCCCTCTCATGGGGAAACTCTTCCAGAATTTTACTTCATTGACAACTAAAAATGTCCTTCTAGTTTCCAAATTTAATTGTATTTATGATTGCTTTATGCTCATTTGCCCTTTTGCCAACACTGCTCTTTAGCTTCAGCACTTTTGCTTCCTCAGTAATTTCTCATACACAAGCTTGCAACTTATTAGTCTCCAAATGCATGACCTTGCACCATACACCAGTGAATTTAATCTGATTTTCACTATTCCTGGCCTTAGGTTCATCCACTTCTTCCTAGCTGACAGACTGCTCCTATTCAGAGTTCTTTCATCTGTATATTTCACACATACACATCTCCTTTTTGGGAAAATGATGTGAAAAAAAATACCAAAAAATTAGTCAGAAGACCAGTCCATAAAATTTTTACTGCAACCTAGTCCTTCAATTAAAATTTTCTAGTGTCTCCTGTAGTTTTCAAGCCCTCCAATGATTCTTTACTTGCTTTGGAATTTTCTTTCTGATGAACATTATCTCTAATTTCCCTAGGAGATGCCAGATCACATACACGACTGCGGTCCAGCTAGAGAATTCCAATTGAATTTCCCTATATAGAAAATGAGTTATCTTATCAACGAGGCCCCTATAGATTTATCCTCAATGTATTCCATCAAATCAGTACTGAGCGGTGGCCAAAAGGACAAGTTACTGAAAGATTGTTTGCAAAAGTGCCAGGTGCTGTATATTTTATCCAGCACAGTTCACCTTCATTGCTCATAACCCAAACCTTTATTAGTGGCTAATGTGACACTAGTGCCAATGTTTGCACCTGCACAGCTGAACCAAATTCCATCATCACTGGCACCTGAGTATTCCTATTTTATTTATCTCAGCAGCCATCCTGGGGCACAGAACCTCCCCATCTTTCTTGTCTTTAGATTCACGTTGTATCAAGGTGCAGCCTGCAGTAGAAAGTTACAACTCTAGCAGTAAGCTCCAGAAAGAACACAAAGTTCCATCGGGGAGAAACAAGACAAAAATGTGATCTCTTCTCCCAGATTTATGACATTCATGACATTTAGGAAAAACTGAGCCAATAAACACAGTTGCATATCATCATGATGGCACCGGTGTGCGGGACTCCTGAATTATACCAATTTGATTTGCATCCCAAACTTCTCCAGAAACGGGAGGTAACACAACAGAAATTGAAAAGACTGAAAAACTTTTTCTATTTTAGCAACTCCCTAAAGCCTATTAGTCCACACTTACTTTGCATCTGGCTTTATTCATAAGACCTAATGATAAAAGCATTCAAACTATATTAGCAGAGTTCTGTGAAAGCTCAGATCATCAGTGCACACAAAACCCCCATGTGCTTTCACCTTAGCAACGCATCCTGGTAAGAAGCACATAAATGTACCACTCCACAAACTGTCCTCTGTGAGGGTGGCTGCTGCTCCACAGGCAACCCCCAGAACTTGATTCACTAATTTAAAATGAAAATCAGAGTAATTCATATTTTATCCTTTAAGAAGAATCAGCTAAAGCCATACAGAATTCATACATTGGAAGGGAGCAATGTATTTATGTCACATTGCCTACTACAGTCTTTGCAAGCAAGCATATAAACATATAAAAGAAAGATACATTAGTTTTGGTAGGTTTAAAGTTGCTCATGGTCCCCTCATGACAGAAGAATTTGTCAGCTCCCTCTAAGAAATATACAGAAACATTTCTTTTAACTTGTTTAAAGTGAACCCTAGCAAGAAACTAGTTAAGACATGGCTCTCCTTCTTTTTGGTCTGCTTACAACAGAAAATAAAAGGTGGCTGTATCTGAAAGAGGAACACACCTTTAACCTCTACCAGCATTGGAAGTTTTGACAATCCACTACTCAGTCCTAACACAGTAAATATTGATTTACATTTCAGATCAAAGATATGAACAAAAGACCGAAGACAGTCAACTTTCAGAATACACTGTATTACATAGAAATATAAGACATTAGGTCAAGTACTGCCAATCTTCCTCTCAAAATTGGTGACATCTTTTAGTCTTGCTTCACATGGAATATCCTAAGACATTAAGCTCCTGAAAGGCTTCTGAGAACCAGCAGCAGGATGCAGAACAGATGTTATTGATGCCGCCATTAGTGAAAGGTGGGAAGAAATTAAGTCACTACTCATTTGCTTTGGCAGCAGCCAGGCTGACATGCACTCCCTGGCTGCCCACTCAGCACAGCTACTGTTGGACACACCACAGCACAGATTTTCTTTTCTGGCTGCTGAGCAGAAAAAACACAGAAAGGAGTTTGGACGTCTGGGAACTGTGCACTGCAGGAAGAGTTTTAGGAAAGCAGAAACTGGTCAAGACACAAGATAAATTACGAGGGATGTAGAAATGTGAAAATATTATAGAAGAAAAATGAAAAGCAAGTGAGATTGGTGTTTTAAGGGAGTCATGAGAGACAGAGGAAGTTGAAGTTGTTAGTCAAGAGGAACTCAGGGAACAAATCTGCGTGATATCTGTCTTTGTAAAGACTTTTTCAGAGAACAATTTTGTAAGAGCCAAAATGAAGAATGCTGCATAGAATCCAGTGACTCAGTCCAAAGGAATTCATTGAAAACTGCAGATGCTCTTTATTTCTCAAAATTTGTACTTGTGTGTTTATTTATATTCCAAATGTGCAAAGAATTTTGTTTGAAAGTGCTTGCATTTCTGAAAAAAACAACATTAATTTTAAAAGATTAATTTAAAAGATAACACAACAGAGGTATTTATATGCAGTGCATACTGTGAGAAACCTTAAACCCCTAACAATGTGAACAAAAATTGAATGAAAAAGCAGTATCAAAACACTAAACAAAAATCTGACAAGTTGGATGAGCAACATCAAACTATATATTGACTTCTTTTTTTATCTTGTCAGTAAAAATAAAATCAAAGGTGGAGAGAAAGGAAAATAAGCCCCACAGTTATCAGAACAAATAAAGGCTGTGTTTATCCCATCTCAGCACAAAAGAACACAGGAAATGTCAGAATAGAAGAGTCCATTTTGGCCCCTTGCAACCAGCATCTTTCTTTTTAATATTTTATGCTGCTTCAAAGGAAATACTCTATGGCATTCTTGTTCTTTGCACAAACTGTGTGATGGAGAGATGAAGAAATTCCCCTATGAGTCCAGACAGCCATCCATTTTAACACTGGATCATGAAGCTGTTTCTGAAATTCCAATTTTTATTCTTGTCAGGGCAAGTTACTAAAATTTTTTAGGTACTATAAACGATCTACCTTAAGAAGGTCCCAATAATAGTAAATGACAGTGGTTAATTTCTTTTTTCTTTTTTCTTTTTTTTTTTTTTTTTTAATATACACACTACAATCAGTGGGATAAAGACCACTGGTATATTTCAGAGGCAAAAATCTGTGCAGCACTGGACTGGTGTGGAGATGGTTTGATTCCAGACTGAGAACACTCCTCCAATTTACAATAGATTATGTGCTGTGTGCATAATACAGAAAATGTACAATGATTTCTTAAGAAATCATTGGCAACTTAATTGTGTTATAAAAATCAATAGTTTATCATTTAATGGATTTACTGGACATAGAAGAGTTTCTATGCTATTTAAAGTTCCCAGCAGTCATCCAGAGGCTGTTTTTCTTTAATCCTATTCAAAAATTCTCTGAATCAAAGAATCATGACCAAACTACAAAAGGCATTCCACGAAATATCCTTCTACACTGCAAAGCTGAAATGAAACAACAAAGAGATTGGTATAACTTGGGATATGTGAAGACTGTAACTCCTGTAAAGCACAATAGTAGGTGCAAAGAGAACCTGCAAATTTATTTCACTCTAACATAACTTGCCAAACTTAAGCACAGGTTGCTTCAATACTAAGGTAAACCATAGCAGGTTTTCACTTTTCCTGTATGCTTTCCTTGTTATTACACAGGTTTAATGAACTATCCTGAAGGAAAGAAGGAGATTAGCACATACACTGCATAAAGCTGATGTATGTTTCAGCTAAAGAAATTCATCACCTTTCTTCAGATGATACATTTTCTTATCCGTAAACAGATACCAGTTGCCTCAAAATAAACTAAGCAAATCAGAAAAGAGGAACAAATTAATAATCTTTTTAGCCCTGTGCTGGTTGTCTTTCTACATTCATGTATGCTGGCTAACAAGTTAGGCATCCTCATTAAATACATCTTCACGATTTAGGGGTTTAAATGCCTCTGCTGAACTGAAATGTGGCCAACCGGTCACATGGGTGGGTTCCTATAAAGCCTGACAAGACAGAAGCAGCCAGTTTCAAGTATTACTGTCTGAGGACTCAGTGCTTTCTGGAGTGGTGCAACACATTTATTTTACAGAAAGACTACAATTTTTTCCATGCTTTGTCAACAGAATTAGTCCAGTGATGGAGAGTTGTCTCTGCTCTCAACTCATCACTGTCCAGTGTGGTGTAAAGAACAGAGAAATGCAGAGGGAATATCTCCACAACTTTTCCATCCCTGCTGCAGCTGTGTCTATCCTCTTGACAGTCCCTTTGGCCATGACCCTTCTGGAATCCCCTTCCGTGTTTGAGCAATCAGAACTACACATCAGTGAGAGGAAACTTCATAGAAGTCTAATCTTGGAAGTACATACCACAGAAATTGGCCCAATTGTGTGTTGTCGTAACTATCCACAACCCTCAAATAAGGATTCTTACAGAATTTCCATGATTAAATATTTGTGGGGCTTTAGAAAATAGGTTGTGAACTGATTCTCAGTTTTAACATATTTACCCAAGAAGCATCTTCTGAAAACTGCTGTTTTCTGAATCAAAGGTGTTACTCCATCCTTCTAAAACCTAAGGCTTAAGATAATGCAGAGATTATATACACCTGTCACAGAATTTATTTTGTTCTAGAAGATCAAACAGTCAGTCATGTTACTTAATGAATTTCACTTTTTTATTTATTTGAACAGTATTTCTATCAAAAGACCAAGGTACAAATAAAAATGAGAAAAAAAATCAGAGTTCATGTATATGGCTGAAGAAGGAGGAAGCCTTCTGCTGGAAATTGTTCAGAGATCCACAAAGAGTAGTGGATACAATGGTGACTACACAGCTAAATTACCCTGCATGATGTAATCTTGGCAAACACACTCCTAGGAGGGTCACTGGCTGAGCAGGAATGTTCAGAGGAAATGCAGAGTGGCCTGGCACTGAGGCAAGCACACCTTGGCTCTGTGGCAGCTGTTACCACATGAAGGCTAAGCAGGCAGAGACTCACATCATGCCTCCCTTCCCTGCACATCAAGAATGGCAAGAAGGAACTACAGAAAATTTCATAGAATGCCTGGGTGTCTTCTTTTTTAGCTTAACTAGCATTTATAATATATATAGATCTCAAGACAAAACATAGTATTTTACAAAATGCAGTATGAACTAGAAAGACAAGAGATCTCCAGACTACATGAACTGACAGTCTTATAAAACACAAACCAAACCAATTCAGAACAATACTGTACAGAACAGACTGGCAAATGGTCATTAGAGCTGAAATGGAGTTTTACACAGAGGGAAGGGAGACTGCTCCAAGTGTGAGCAATGATATGTAATAAGGCCAAGTCAGGAAAGGATGAAGGAAATTACAGAACTATTCCTATGAATAGAAACCCAAGCTATGTCAGTGGGGGTCCTTTAAAAATGGCTGGGTTTAATATCACACATCAGATATCTAGTGCACATTGAATACTCTCCTAAATTAAATCAATTCATTTCCCAGCATGATGCTCCTAACTTCTCAGTATTTTAATTTAAGACAGGAGACCTAATCACAACTTATGCTTAGGTTATTTATGAAAAGAAGAGATGTTCATGTGTTCCATTTTCCTAGTCCAAGACACAATAGAAATCTCTTCACTGAAATATGTTCTAACATGTAAGAGGTGAAGATAAATGTGTATGAATTCTCACAGTTTTTCCCGAACTATTACCCAAGCACTTGCTGAACACTCTGCCTTTCCAGTGCTTTAGTAGATGTACACTGCACAGAGGCTTCAAATATTTAGCCAAAGAAAAGTGCATAACCCAGCAACTCAGGTACCCACTGCAGCCAACCTACAGGTGCAATCTCAAAGAATTAATCATAACAAACACCTTGATTGTCTCATCACTAGTTTTACAGTATTTCCCACCATAACTCCAAAACAGACTATGGAAGAATGATGTGCTCAGGCTAGAGATGGACCAAATTTAATGACACAAGACTCCTTGCCAGTCTTACACAACCTGCAATTTTGGGGTCAAAAGATACAAGTTTTTTTTCTGTAAAACTGGAAAGAAACAGGGAAAAGAATTTCCCCTCACAGTATGTCTATAACCAATTTCCTACAGGAGCTGGCAAAGGGTACTTGGGCAGGCCAGTTTGCCCCCAGCAGGCAGGGAGCTCCTTATACCTTACACTCACAGATGGCTGCTCCATACACCATTTCAACTTTAGGTTCTTCAGCCTGAGTCTCAGGTTTTAACTGGAATTTCTAAACGACTCAGGCCTTAGCATAACTCCTGTTAGAAAGGGTGCAGGGCTTTTAGATGCAGTATTATTTGCAATTAATTTCAAAATTACTTCAGGTTACACCATATGTAATGAACTATGTAGTTTTTGTTGGCTACAGAATTCCACAGTAGTTTTTTAACCTTTCTTTTCCTATCACTGTCTCTCTTCTGTCTTTTTTCTATTAACTGTTTTTATTTAATAACCTGTAGCTCTCTACTTCAGCATTATTGTTTTCCTTATCCCCAATACCTAAGAACTCTAACCAGTGTAATCCAGTGTATGATAAAACAACTTTGGCTCTCTTTGAAAACCCTAAGGTAAAATGAGAAAGCTAAATACATCCTAAAACTGACTTAATTCATTCCCTTCCTTGGCAAAATCAGGATAGCACCTTCAGGAGGAAAAGTAAGGAAGGCGAGCAGAGTGACAGTGGTCTGAGCACAGCAGGTCCCATCGGTGGCTAAGCCCTTCCAGTTCATGTATTTCGTTATGCCATGATGGCTTACAAGGTTCTTCATAATTGCTCTTTGTAGAAACATTGAGACACACTTTGAGGGAAAAAAATGGCATTCCAGTAATTTTTTTCTGTGAAAAGGCTACAAAGTTTCATGAAGAAATGCTGTGATCAAAAAAAGCAGTCACTTCAAGAGAAATCTTCTTTGACTAATACCTCATTATAAAACCCCACATCCAATCGGTTCCCCATGACCCTTTTCCCAGAGGCTTTTGAAGCCATCAGGAGGTGTTTGCTCGTACTTGCCAGTGATGTTAAACTAATGGGCCCATCCTTGTCGCTTCCTTCTCGAAGGGAAAAATGCCAGACCTCTGAGGCCAGTGTAATTCCTTAAAAACCAAGGACTTTGATGTGGCTGCTGTAGCACACCCTTCATCCCTCTGGTGGGGAAAAAAATTTCATATATATATACACATATACCTTTTTTTCTTTTTTTTTAGAATATGCAGCTTTAAAGGGGGAAGGGCAAATATATATCATGAGCTGGCATGTCACATTTGCACTTGAGACACCTGCACCGGCCCTCCTGGGTGACACGGCGTTATTCCACACACGCTCGGGGCCCCTGTGAGGGGCCAGCAGAGGCGAGGCGACAGCCTCGGCCATTTGAGTGGACTTGGTGCGGGGCCAGGGACCGCGGGCAGCGCAGCCCCCATCGGCCACCAGCACCCCCTATCCCTGAGGGGCCGCCGCCGGTGAGCCCGAGCCGGTACCGGCCCTCAGGGACCGCCCCGCGCCGCCACAGCCGCGCCGCCATGGTCAACCGCCCCGCCGCCCTCACACAGGTGAGACCCGGCGGGGACGGGCTTCCCCAGGCTCTCCTGACCCCGGCCTCCATCCTGACCCTGACCCCGACCCCCATCCTGACCCTGACCCCGACCCTGGCCCCGGCCTCGACCTCCGCCCTGACCGCGGCCCCGGCCCCCATCCTGATCCCGTCTCCGGCGGGGGGGTCGTGCCGCTGTGGCTGCGCAGGGAATGGGGGCCCCGCAGGCGGTCGTGGATCGTGTGTCAAAGCGTTTTGCGGTCCAATTTTTATAAAGCGAAAGGCGCGATTTAAAGTTCTTTTTCCCCTTAATTCTGCACGTTGTGCATAAAAGCTGTGCCGCTTCGCCCGTTGGAGCACCAGTATTCTTGCAATAGCTTATTAATGGTCTTACTGCCCATTTATTATGCTAACTTGTATTTTGGGAAAATATATAGTGGTGTTACAAACTCAGCTTTAAATATTTAATATGTGGAATTCATTTGTCTGGGAGATACTAAAACCCTTCATCAGTGATGAACTGCTTTCCCTGGCGTGTCCCAGCCACCATAAATCAGCTCTGGCTTTGGGCCCATGATGGTGAGTTATATGTATGAACAGTCTTGGGTCTAAGCCTGTGTGCCCTGCCAAAAATAGTGTATTCCTGTCATTTTTCAATGCAAATTAGTAGTATGTGCAAATTCACTCTATTTTGCTTCACAGATATGACTTTGGAATAAAAAATTTTAAATAAATGTAGCTTTTCCAACACTGGGATATTGATCAGGAGCTTGTATTCATATACTTATGTAAATAGTCCCTCTTACGACAAGGAACTAACCATGACCGTGAAGGGTTTTAGGTCTGAGTCTGTCCATCCCTGTCTCTCCTGGATTTAGCACAGTACTTAGGAGTAATTAGATTAAGAAGGAATGAAGGTCTGTTTGCATTTGTTGTTAGTGAAATACTCCTTTTCCTTGTTACTTTAAAAGGACCAATTGTTGGAATCTGGGGCTACATACACACCAAATATTATTGAAATATACATGAGAAGCTGCCATAGGATGGAGATGTTTTTGCAGAGTCCTAAGTGGCCTGTGTGAATGGATACTGCTACTTTATTGTCGATGTAAGAAGCACGGTGAGAGTAATGAGCAAAGTCACTACACAAACCAAGACATCACAAGGTAAATACAGACAGGAATCTATTCAAAGATAAATATCTTTCATTGTTGTTTAACTTTATAAATTACATTCTTGCTTATTTGATATGTTGACTGATACTTTAGGCCTGTATTTCCAGTTGAACAGACATACTAAATTACATGGTTCAGGACAATAAAAAAAATAAGTTTGATCTGTGGCTGAAAAATGAGAAAGCTACTAGTTTATGGCATTCTACAAAGATGTCATAAAATACCTGTTTATTTGATAACTGCAAAAAATTGAGGACTTGCATTTCAAATTGCTGTTGATTTTTTTTAAATAGTCTCTCTGGATTTTAAGTATTCTTGATTTTTAGACTTTCTGGAGGGACTGGGAAGAGGAAAGGTGAAAAGAGGAAAAAAATACTGCAACTATCAATTTTCTAGACCATTCTCTTCTTTAAGAATAGCTTACTTTAATTAAAGACAATAATACTTGATGCATTATAAAAGCACTTTTTAACATTATGTTGCCTCAGTAATTACATGACATGTATCGTTCAATTAATGGTTTTAGTAGCTACCAATCTTAATAGCCAAGGTAATTTCTAGTCTTCATTTGTAGTAATGAAATTTGGTAAGTTATAATTAAGCAATATATGAGCAAATATGTATTGCAATGTCACTTGCAGTATTTTTCCTGCCTTAATGAAAAACAAACTGACATTTCACTGATTTCACAGAGGTATTTACAATGATCAGTTTTGTAGCTGAATGACTTGTCCAAACACGAATGCTTCTAAACTTTGGGTCTAGTTTACCTTCATCTGAAGTTAGGAGGAGCCACCTGGTTATGAATTTGATACCTACAACAGTCATCAGTTTTCTGAGTCTGCATAAAATATATTCTGCAAATTAGCAGATAAGCTACCTTGTCCATATGAATATCAGTTTAAAACACAAGTGCATTGATGACAAATTTTAAGCAGAATACTGCTAGTAGTCCTGAAAGAGATGAGTTATTTTTTCAGTCTCAGAACTTAAAACTTTACAGAGACTTTTAGATCAGAATTCCTTATGTTTATTTATAACATTCCTTATGTTATTCCTAATACTCTTCCTGAGCTGTAATAAGGCATAACAGAACTGCAGAATATATGAGGGCCATGCTAGGTGCATGATGCTTGGCAAGTCTGAAACTGATCCTTAAAGCAAAAGTTACTGGAAGTGCTTTGACCCAAGGAAGAAGCAGTGAATTCCTTTGCATCTCCTTCACTTAATAATAAATAAAAACTGAGCAATGGTGAAATCCTCAGTCCTAGAATGACAAGTGCCTCAGACTGTGAGTTACAGGGATACACTCATCATAAATATGTCCTGCAGGAGGGCTTGGCTCCTGTCTCTCATTCACTGCAGGTCCTTCACATTCTGCTCTGGCAAAGGGAATCAAAACTGTAGGTCACTGAGATTAGTTTCATGGTGCCACTGCTTCTCACTAAGACATGAATCATGCAATTTTGAGTAGTTCTGGCTTGTTTAAAGGCTGTAGGTAATAACAAACATAGGGCTGCAGACAGAAAACTGAACAGTGATTTCAGAAATAAGTGATCTTTATGCTGAATATTTAGAGAGAAGGAAAACTCTAATACATTTGCTTTAGAAATGCATTTTTTAAATGTATTTTTAAAATATCTAGTTCATAAGTAGCTCAATATAACTATTAATGTAGTAATTAAAAAAATATGCCAGCAGGTGGAAAATCTGTATAGCAAATGGCCTAAAACATAGAATAATGCAATTGGTGTTTTAGAAGTGCAGTGACAATATTAGTTAAATTCTATGAAAATACTAATTACAAGTTTTGATAGGCCTGTTCCAAATGCTGTGGGGTTTAAATTTCATTTTCCTTATAACCAAAAAATTTTAAGTGAACTGATATTTCTGGCAATAGCATGGGATAAATTTACAATATCTGATTTTTTTCCATTTGTATTTTATTTACAGAGAGCTTTAAGATTTAATTGCTTCTGATTAAAATAAATGTGGATAAATATCAATAAATTTCATCACGTTTTCATAAATGAATGATTGTTTACTTTTTCAAATAAAACGCTGCCCTGAAACTTTAGATGGATTCATTCTTCATGAACTCATTCATATTTTCACTGAATTTCTAGTTCATTTGTAGTCATATATATTTTCATAATTTTTTTAAACTTTGTTATTTTTCGGTTGTAAAAGCTGAACTGCTCATTATGAGAAGCTGTATTTACAATCACCTGGTCAGCATATTGTTTCTATTTGTTAAAAACTTGGTTGCAGTCTGAAAATATATCCAGTAATTAAAAATAATGTAATTCTTGAGTTGTTTGTACCCAAAATGGACATGAACAGAGCAAAGTATATCAAATAAAAGTGAGACAGAGTCTTGTGAAAGGATTCTTCTGTGACTTGAGGAGCACTTTCAGTTCTCAGTGAAGGTGCTTGTTGTCTCTTGGCTGATCCTCCCTGTCTTTGGGGAGTGACAACTCCCTTTTATGTTCAGAGTCTCTTCACTTTCTGTTGATGCCAGGTGAGCCCCCAGACACTCAGTGTGATGGAAGAGGGGCGTGGGAGGCTTCCAGTGTCAGTCCTTTCCCTTTCCACTGTTCCAGTTCTATAACTGCAGACATCTCTTAATTCACAGTGACTTGAGCAGCCCTCAGATAACTGAAGTGCTTGGTTTGAGAAGAGTGCTGAATGTGAAGGAAGATAACTTGTCTCAGAAATCTCTGCCAAATACCTCTAGATGAAGAGATTTCTGTTGCAGCTGTTCCATGTTTCTACTTTTCTATATTGAATGTTAAGCTCCTCTTTAATGGAGTCTAATGTTTTCCAGTGGGCATTTGAGAACAAAGAACAATAAAAAATTATTTTTAAGTGTTTTTAAAGACTGATAAAGTCTTTGTTGATTAAAAATAATGACTGACATAAAATTACTAGTTTTACTTGCAATATAAGAACAGGCAGCCCTGAGTACTTGCTGCACAAAGAGGATGTTTTCCAAGACAGTGTCAATATTAATATTATTTTCACATTAATTCTTTTGCAGTTGCACTCTGATGCAGTTGATATGCATTTCTACTCAGAAAAGTACTTTATAATAGTATTCACATATTTTAAAATATGGCTGGAGTGTCATTATAGGATTTTTTTGATGTCAAATACTATGTAATTTGTTTGTTTGGGTTTTTTCAGCATAGCTTGCAAGTGTCTTTACTGATTGAGAAGCTAAAATTATTTTCTGCCTGTGAAAACTGGAAAAATGTTCAGAAACCACTATCAGGTAAAACATGAATAATTCCATTTTTTACCCATTTTCATTTCATCTCTGAGGGAGCTCAGTTAAAACAGCTTATCCTGAGAGGCAAAAGGTCCAGCTACAGGAGTGTTCTGGAGTGTTTCATAATTCAGTATTTTTATAGAAGTGTTATGAAGCAGTGGATAGCTGCTGATGCTGTCAGGTCTAGAACAGGCACAACATGAGTTTGCCAGTGGCTTTTGTTCTTTACCCTTGTGGGCCAGGGAAAGCGCATCTGCTTCCCTGCAGTCATGAAAGGAGTCTCAGCTCCTAAGGTGTAGTCAGAAAAGGGAGTTGGTTTATTCCCTTGGTCCAGCACAAGCTTGTGACAGCAGTCACATTATTTGGAACTTCAATATCTCTTTTCTCTTTCCTGGTCTCTCCACCACACCTCCCTTTCTCTGCATCAGTCCAATCCTGAGAGAACAACCCACCCCAACTGCATTTTCCCCACTGGTCTCAGATGTGCTACTTCTGTACACAAAATTGATATTTCTGATGCTGTTCCCTCGCTGTCCCAACCTTTCATGGAATTTGTGCTGCCTAGCTGCCACTGGCTTTGTGGGATTGTGCTCCCCAAAGATGCCCCATAGTCTCCTCCAGGTGATGGTGGAGTTTGGCGGTTTCTTGCCTAACTTCACTGTGGCCCCCATGAAACCCAACCATCCTCCACAGCACTTCTGTAACTTTTGTCAGCTCCTTGCATTATTGTTCGTCCGACATTTTCTCATCTCATGTCTGGTATTTTTCCATGTCCTGTTCAGTTTAACCTCAAATCAGGACCAACTCAAGGGCTGCCAAAAAAAAATGTGTTTGTAAAGATGGAATAAAAATCTACTTGTTTAAGATTGGTTGCAATCACACATAGCTTGGCAGTTAAAAATCTTTTAACTTCTTGAGAGCTTGATCTTATAGTCCTTAAATAAATTGGATAACTTGGAAATTGGTAGCATACCATATTTAAAAAATCATCCATCGTAAGTTTAAAAAATATTTTGAGTGCAGTTTATGGAACGCCATTTTAAATTTCCTTAGAAATTACTAAGTCCAGTCACTGGGATCAGCCATGTGGCTGGAGCTGCCAGGTGTCTGTGGGCAGAGGAAAATACCTAATTCATATACAGTGCAGAGTTGATGTTCTCTGAAAAACTAATCTGAGGTGCATTTCTTTTGCTTGCCCCTCTTGCTCATTCTGACTTGCAGGCAATTGCTTGGGCGGCTGAGCATAAAGAGAATTGGGGGGTGCAGGCAACTAGAAATGAGAAGGGAATGGCAGAGTTGTGATGATTGATTAGGTCAACCATGCTGCTGAAAAATGCTTAGCAAACTGTAGGCTGGATGCATCAGATGTCACAAAAAATGCGACATCAAATGGCAAAAGTCTAGAAGCAGGCAGTTCCCGAAGCAGAAGTGTTAAAACCAACCTCCCCAAGAGCCTGTGTTTAGATTCCTTGATGTCCAGTAGGGCACATGCTCTGTGTCAGGAGTTTTCACCTGACAGGGACATCCATAACATTCTTCCAGTAATAATTCTCTGCTGCCTCATGAAGGCTGTAGCCCTTACCCTTTTCATGGTGGTACTGACTGGAACAGATCTACTACCAGGCCACTTAAATTGGCCCAGAAAAGTTATTAAATTTTTGTTTGGTCAAATCAGGCTGGAATTTGGGAACTAGTAGAAGTTACAAAATATGTAGGCAGAGCCATTCACATATGTAGACATATAGTGTAAGCTTCATTTCCATTGGAATTCAGACAAAACATCCAATCTGCAACCTTTTGCTTTTTAGCAGCATGTTTTAAAACTCACTTCATTTAGCAAATTGTAGAAATAGATCTTATCCAAATATAAATTGTCATCTCTTGCATGGTTTTAGAATACTTACAATAATTTTGCTTTTTGGAGAATGACATTATAGATAAAGTAATTTAAAATACTCCATGGTATTCCTTCAATTTTATCTTCTGATCCTCTAGTAAAGCCAAGTATTGACTACATGAATTGATATGTTAGAGTTGTCTAGGAGTTGTTACTGATACTCTGCTGTCTGACTGATCAGTAAATAGTGACTGTGGTAGCAGCATGATACAGAGGGATTCTTAGGTTCTCATCTTGACTATTGATAATTTAGTGCTGAGCATTTGACTGGATCCTTAAACCATTTTATCATAGGGGGGCCTATTTGTTGAAATATTCAGTGCTCAAGGCAGGAACCCAGGAGCAAAATGGAAGATTTTTGGCAACTCATCAGCTATATCAAAAGTAAGTTTTTAAAGAAATCTATAAAACCTAGAGTATAAACCAGAAAAATATGAATGAAGCTTAAAATTAGAAGGTAATGAGGGCTGTGACCTGACAGTGGAGTTGTCACTTGCAGTTCTGTCATTATGACAGACTTAATGACTACTTAAATTACTTCTATATGCCTGCTTGCTGACTGAGTTGGTCACAGTGTAATTTCAGTTTAAATATTTAGGAAGTAATTTTGGTACTCTGGTAACCAGTGAATTGAGCTTTGCTCACTGAATCATGAGTCCTGTTTGTCAGCATTATTTGTTCATAAAACACACAAGTAAAGCACATACTTTTGTGGATTATATTTTTGCCAGAAAATGTGAACCAGTCGTACTTGCAGTGTCATCTGCATTTTCTGATTAAAAAAAAAATAGCTTTGCATGTTGGTAACATGGTTTGTTGTCAGGAGGAGAATTCTATCAGGATGCTTATTTTGTTGTTCCTTTTTGTAGGAATATGACAAAGAACTAAAAGGCTTTGTTTTTGTACTTGAAGGAAACAGTCTAATCAACAAAATAAAGCTACCAAGGACAACCAAACAAACTTGTGAGTATCAAAGAATTAAATGTCTGTGATGTTGTTCTGATTATTACATCAATCTTATTTTGGAATGCAAAACTTACATTATTCTCCATTAGTTCAGGCATAATTCAGCATAGGAAAAGTGCTTTTTCATTAACTTTTTAGCAGGTCAGTTACAGATAAGTAAAACTTACAGAAATGCCATATTGAATAAATAAATAAATAAATAACATGTCCTGGTGCTGCCAAGCTCACTTCTATATCTGATCCTGCTACAGACCAATGTCTGATAAATAACCTCTGACTCTATTCAGCACTTACTAAAGGCAGTAATTCTACTGGCATTAATGGATGTGAACCAGGTCTGTCCCCTTTCTCATTTTACTTTTTAAAGAATTTTTATTTTTGTATCAAATAAGCACTAGCAGCACAAGAAAGTTATATCCAAATTTCTGCTGTGTTTATGTACTCAGTGTTTAAGGGTGGTGTGGAGTGTTTTCCCAGGATGTGCATTGCACCACAGTGAGCCAGAATCCAAGCAGTCTGCAATACAGCAATTACCATAATGCCTTAAACTCCATGGTGGCGTGGTGTACCTTAGAAGGCTTGTAGGAGTGAATTGAGCTGGTTTAGAGTTAACTGCTTCCTTTGGAAGAAAAATTGAGATGGTGATTTTAAACAAATGGAATGGGAATCTTCTAATATATTTCTCATGCAGGATATACAGTAAGACTTCAGTTTTTTCCAATGAACACCAAATTAAATTAATGAATAAATAAATAAATAAATAAATCCTTTGGGCTAGTCATGCTTTAAGGCCTTGAAGTTTAGTCTGATTTTCATAAAAGAAATCAGCTGTTATCTTCATTAAAATAAATAGTAATGCAATGTGTATATTTGAGAAACCAAACTAATTCATTTTCAATGGTGTAATAAGCTACTATAGCAAATAACAGTAAAAAAATAAATGGAAAAAAATTTGCTAGCTGTTGCTAAACATTAAAATTAAGATTAAGAATTAATTGTGTGGGTATTCACTGCTAAGAATAGTTTGGTTTTAAATTTACTTTAGCTAGTACTGCAATACTGCAGTCAGGTTTCCATCTGTTACCATTCTGCTTCCTTCCGTCTTGGTCTCTTCCTCTCTTGAGGTGTATGTACCTCAGGTATTTAATTAATCAAGGCTATGGTCTCCCAGTTGCACTGGAACTTTGTGTACTCTTCCAAAATAAAAGATACTATATATGCAAATCTAATTTGAATTTTTAAGGTGTCATTTGGCCCTCAAAAGAGGAAAATTCTGATTTGTCATTCTTCAGAAGAGGAGCCAGTGTTGCTGTTCAGGCTTGTGAAGTCAATGAAAAGCAGCCTGTATTGTCCCTGATGGAATATCTAAGAAAAGAACATATGGTTCAATTCAGACAGCTTTGTACTGTTTTCCCTTGATAGGGAGCTACCTGAATTTTTTGTTTGTTTCCTCAATCAAACTCCTTTGCTATTATTCTAAAAATCAGAAGCCTCCACTGAGCAGTGTTGTCATGGTCTGAATTGCATTCTTACCCAAGAGTTTTTTTGAAGTTGCTTAGCAAGGTGTACATTGTCACCAACATGAGTGCAAGTTTAACATGGCTGTAAGATAATCTTGACAGGAAAGTATTACTTCATTTTATAATTCTTATGGGATATTTATTGTCTTCATGCTCTTGAAGCTCAAAAATTGTAAGCTAAAAAAAAAGGTTCCTTTTACTTTCATGAGAATTCCACCAAAGCCACAGATGGGACTTTTGAAACAATACTTTTCTTGCAGTTTGAATTGGATTTCTTCAGGTTTTTCTGGTGTTCCTATGTTGTGTGAACCTTGGGAAATAGTGTTATAGGAGCATAGCATATGATACAAAATCAAAATGCTGGATAGTGAAACGTGCATCTGCATGCACACAGCACTTTTTTTTTTTTTTTTTCCCTGTTTCTAGTGGGACTGGTGCAGCAATTTCTGACACTCCAGATTTTTGTGCCATTGGGAAAAGACTTCTCCACTGAGTTACTGTAAGATGCATAAAATATCCTTGAATACTTAAAGTGAATTCTTGATTGCAGTCATTAATTATGGTGGCATATTTTGCATTAAAGCATGGTGACTTGTCAAGGCAATAAAAAGTAATTAAGCTAATGAGATCATTATTCCTTAGATGTTTTAAATACTGACATTCGTTTGAAGACAGAACAAACTCAAAAAAATCCTGAATGAAGATGATAAAAAATCTGAAGAAATGGGACACAAATTTATCAAACATATGAAAATACTGGCACATGAGGACTGCCTGAAAATTCCTAAGAGACTTATTCATAAGTCTCATGAGAGGGCTCTTTGGTCCAGGGCAAAAGAAATACATATTCTAATAACTAGGGAAGAAAAACACAACCAAACAAATGCTGAGAAGCTAGAAAAACAAATGGGTTCTCAATTGGTATAATTATTTCCACACTGTGAAGAAAGAGAGATACAGCAGAAACAGATTTTTTTATTAGTTAGGTATGAAATGACTTAATAGAGTTTTAAACTTGGGCAGTTGTCAGGCTTTGGACAACATTTCTCCCCTATCTGTTTAGATATAAACAGCACAGCTCACTCAGCTTTGTAGCCCGTAGAATACCTGGGATTGGATTAACAAAAGAAATATTAGGCCATTAGAAGCCCTGCAAGAAAAGATGGGTTGAATGATGCCAATTAAATTAGCAATTAAATCGTGTAATGTGAAAGAAGGGTTTTATTTTTGTTTGACTTTCTGTAAGTGTATTTAAAGGGACAAAGAGACAAACAGGATATGTCATGCAGCACACAGAAACCAAACACCAAGTACCAAACCAAAACCAAGATTTGCTTCTCATGGACATTCTGTAGGCAGGGGCAGAAATTTAATGAAAGGTGCAGGAATTCAGATTTTTCTGTAGTGTCATGTTTGGTTTGATTCTTTTGGGTGTTTGCCACCTTCTTAACAAAAACTTCTTTTCTACTTCTACTAACTTTATTTTTCTCATTTCTTGCTTTTTTTTTTTAATAAAACCATTTTCCATCACCTCTCCCACCCTTATTTGCCTTTTCTCTTTCCAGCTTATATTTAGACTTGACATTTTCTTCATCTTTTCTATTTCCTATTCCCATCTTTACTATGTCCCTCTTATAAAAGCAAATATATGTCCTTATAATATTCTTAGGTACTTGTATAGATTTAAATACATGTATTTTGTATTTGAGATATATATATATAATGTAGCATATACTATATTGCTAAATAATGCATATGATATAAACTCTATTAATTATATATTTTCTCTGTAGCTCCAGTTACTTTGAACAAAGATGTTTATGTCCTAAAAGTACAATATCAGTTGTTCCCCACTTACTGCAACTGTATGAAAAAGTTAATAACTTCTTTTAAAATAGTTTTAATACTGAGTTTTGTGTTTGAAATCAACTGTAACTTATTTGTACCCATAAAGTCCTTCAGGACTTGCAGAATAGGCAATGCATTATTTTATCCCAGCAGACCTAAGATGATGCAGTAAATAATAAAGACAAGTCCTTCTTGCTTCATGTGACTGTTGTTCAGTTCCCTTCTTTTCAGATGTTTTGAAAGAAATCTCTTGCTTGTTTGCAGACAGAATGTTGATGGTGTTGTTGCTTCCTGAAGTTTATTGTTCAAAGATGGTTTCTTACACAACCTGACTACATAGTGCTGAATCTTTGAGCGCTTCAAGTGAAAATTGATAGCATGCCAAGCTATGAAATTTACTTTATGTAAAAATCACTGAGATGTTTTGTAATAGCTGGGCATGAAGCTTTATGTTACATTTCTTGCTCTCCCATTCTGCAGAGAGATGGAAAAAGGAATTTAGTTTGAGCTTCATCTTCTTTTGCATTCTGTTCAGTGACTGATTTGGTCAGCAAACAAGAATTTCTTCAAGACCATCCATCACTGCTGGCATCAGCTGAGCTAAACTTTCTAACTTGCTGCTGTCAACCAGTCATGCGAGATTCCTGCCATAAATACTGAAATGTGCAAACTACTGTCTATATTAGCTGGTTTATCTTTTCTTCGGAGGAAATTTAAATAGAATTTTAGATACTTTTTTTATATGGCATGATTAGATGAATACCACCACATTAACAGTCAATGTATTGATCTGCGTGAAAATGTGTAAAATAGATTGTGGATGAAAAATTTGATGAAGCATAATAAAATCACAGCTAAGGTAGAGAGCATGTAATTTATGCAGCTTCTTTGGAGCAAATAATAGCAAAGCCATTAGTAGTGTTGAATATAGCTGTCTGCTGCAAATGCAGTTGCCAGTTGTTAAATCTTCAGTGTTATGGATTTTACTACTTTTCTGAAAAAGGTAGCTCAATTTTTGAAAAAAATATTTGCACGTAAAAGAAAACAGCATCTGTTTTCTTGTGTTGTCACTTTTGCTTTAATTCCCAATACATGGACATGTGGGTGTTAATACTTCTGCTTGGCATTTTGACAGGCACTCAAACATTTTTTCTTAAAGGACTGTAATGCCAGTCATGGTCATACTTTGTTTCTGAAATGGTTTTTCTCAATGTTGGGTATCACATGAAATTAGCACATCTTGTAATGGAAAGTTTTACAACAGATTATTAGAGCAGCTGATGTGAGGAAACAGACCTGAAATTGTACCATAGCATAAAAATTAAAAATAAAAAATAAAAAAAAGAAGAAAGGAGGAAAAAAAAAAAAAGAAGAAAGAATAGACTAGTCTGGTGTAAGAACAAGTATGAGATGCTCAATTCCTGGTTATGTACTGAAAAATTTTGTGGTCTTGTATGAGTTCCTGTGTATTGCTCAACCTTTTTCTTCCCAGTTCAGGCATGGTACTTACTCACCCATTGCTGCAGCTCCAAAGTCACACTGCCTCTCACAGTGATGGCAAATTCATGCTGCTTCAGGCTTGTTTTGGCACGGTAAACAGCTGTAAATCACATGTGGCACAGCCTGTAGCTGGGGAGGTCTCAGTTCTCTTATGAGATCCCCTCATGTCTGACATGAGAACCTGCAGAGCAGATACACCCATTGTCAGTGAAAACTGCTGCTGCCCCCAAGCCCAGACTTGGTGCTCGGTATTAACGTGCCATGGGGCTCTGCTGTGTTGCCACTTCCTAGAATCACACAGTACCTTATGGACCATCTTTCCAGCCAGGATGTGCTGAGGATCACAACATGGTTGCTCATTCACCTGAATTGTACCTATGTCTTTTAATTTCTAAATTCTTCCTGATGTTTAAACCTCAACCTTTCAACCTTTGCTCAGCTGGCAAAGCACTCATCAACAGGTTTGCTCAGTTACTATCCCACTGTTCACAGTCAAATCAGCTTTGCTTGCCACTAGCCTTCACCAGCTCCAGAATGCATCAGCTCTGGTTATATTCTGAATTAATGCAAACCCTGTGAGAGTTTCTGGAACATACGTGATATGATTTCTGTTGAAACTAGTTACGCATGAAGGAATCAGTAGGGGAAAAGGGGTTAAATCTCTATTCCTGAAGCAGTTGTTCTTGCTGATAAGAAATCTTATTACAAGGCCTGTGAACAGTACAGTAGAATAAATATATATTTTTGTACAACATTTCCTGTTTTCAAACAGTTGTTTCTGTAAATGTAAGCTTATTAGAGATTTTTAATAACCACAACATAGTAGATTTTACAGGCACAGCTAATTTATTCATAGATACTGTAACAGTTTGAATTTATGTGAATTAGATGCTATCATAATCAGTCATTATTTTAGCTTTGCTGACAGAGATATTGTAAATTATTCATGTTAATCTAAATACCCAGCATGTTTTCAGATACAGAACAGTATGAATCTTGGTTAGTCTTGCAAAACTTAGACCAACCTCTTAAAATTCAAAGCAGGACATAGATGCTAATTCTATCATGTACATCTGAAATTATTGGAAGATCTTAGATAGAGACTGAAAGTAAACTTCATTGAATAGATTTAGCTGAGAGATTATTTGAAATTCTGGTATTGAGTAGCATGAGACCCGTTCCTTGACTTTTTGGTGAAGCAGGAGTGAAATACAGAAACATTCTTAGAATGTTAAATTCTTAGAATGTTAAATTTCATAATTTACAAAGCAGATTTTAACTCATGTATTTAAAAGTAAAAAATAAATTTAATAACTCTCCCAGTCATCACATCTTCTAGAACTTTAGATGGAAGCAAAGTACTAATTATTTATATTTTGGTTGGTTGATCAATGTAAGCAACATGAGGGAAACTGAAGCCTGTTTATATTTGGTTGGTAGGTTTTGTTAGTCAGGATTTTCATATGCAAATAAAGTAAATTCCATTAGCAAGAAAGTTAATTTTTTCTTTTTAAAGGCAAGACTTCATAGTAATTCTTAGTAATTAGAATCAATGCTTTAAATATGAGGAATGTGGCTGTATTTAAGAGAACTATTACGTTAGCAGGTGCAAACATCCTTTCCTTTGTCTCAAAAGGATGGATGGAAGGATAGGTTGTCTCTTTAGAACAGAAGATTCATGGAAAAAATAACAAAGCAGAAAAAATAACAGTCAGTGAACTTCAAAAGCCAACATAACTTGCTGCACGCATAAATAACTGCATTATAGAAGTACTTGGTTTAGATTCTGGAAAAGAAGTCAGCACTAAATTTTCTACATATTAATACTCATTAGAGTACTTTGTACTGAAAAATTAAAAACTGTTCTCTAGAATTACAGTTCTCTAAATTATTTGGCAAAGTTAGCCATGCTTCAGAGGAACACAGCATTGTGCCATAAAATGGAATTTACTAAATACTTGAAAATATGAGAAAGATGAACTTATTTCAGAACCAAGTCTATTGAAATATTGATGGAGGTTTCTAAAATATTTGTTGTGAATATTAGTGAGCACTTCCAAAATGATTGTTGAAACATGTGTAATTGTAAGAGTAATTAAATTTTCATACTAAGTTATTCTTGGTCTGCAAAATACCAGGTCATTTTTTTTGCTTGGAGAATTGATGGCAAATATGTCAGTATCTTGTAGGGAGAAGTCAGGATTCACAATTTCTTCATAACTGCTCATATTTTGAAAAATTTCCATTCTAACAACCAGATTTGAAAATTCTTGTTTTGTGCCTGCCACTTGTGTTACTCCCTCTTTATGGTTACTGGTTAAGGGCACTTAGTAGAGTTTTTTTCTTAATGCTCTCCAAAAAAAACATTATCAACAGGAGATTCCAGTACACAATGCACCTTATTCTCTAGGTCTGGTGACATCTTCCAGATCTGTTATTTTGCAGAGATTTGATTGATTTTCAACGTAACTACATCTGTTTTTATGGGGGCAGGGTACAGTGCTCTGGATTGCAGATCATCAGGCAGCCAGTTCAGTAATCTAGTACCTCCTACAAGACCAATTTATGAGTAGCACATAAAATACATGGTATGTGAAGTATAGAGTGCTCCTCAATAAGGAAACTTGAGAATCTGAAAGCGTAGCAAACCCGCTGACAATTGCTATTCCTTTGTTTTCTGTTTTTGAAGTGGAGGTGATGATGATGATGATCTAATCTTTAGGAAGCACATACCTTTATGGAAAAAATGGCACTACAATTGTTAAGTACTAATATACTAATGTACTAGTAGTGAAGCATTAGCAGAGAATCCTCTCTGGATTTTGACCAGGATACAAAGAGATTTCCATTAGTATTAAATCACATGGGAGTTGCTCTTATCTTAACAACATAGATGAAATACCTGCTTTTGTGTTTGGTAAACTTCTAGGTTACATAATTTATAAAGAGAAAAACACTTTCATTTGATGACCAAGTGATCCTGCCAAGTGAAGCATTCCTTCAACAGTTCAGTATTGTTTTTTCTGAGTTCATTTTTTGCCTTGATTTGAACATTAAGAAATGGTTATAAATTATTATCCATACAGAAGCAAAGTGAATAGGCAATCTGAGCAAATGAATCTATCTTTGCTCTTGGGCAGTTGCTACCATTTGCTTGCAATCTCACTATAGTTACCATTGTGAGGAAAATAGTCAATCAAATTTGAAGATGTAAAATAAAATTGAAAATTGAATTGGAAGGTAATTTTACTTTCAAATGGTTTGCAAATGTAGATGTTAAGTGTGAAATGAATGCAGTTAATGACCATAGCTGGAAGAGTTATGCACCTGCTGATCACAAGAATATTATTATAAATGAGGTTGATTTTCTTGTTGACTACCTCATTTTTCTCAACATGGTCTCATTACTTTTCTATCATGTCTGACCCTTAGATATAAATACTCAAGCACAGACATAATAAGAATACATTAACTCCCATATAGATTTTTTGAATTCCTCATTGGAAATCAAGATGTGTGCTGCAGATGTTTCTTGCCATTGTAGGTTTAACATAGGTTCTGCTTTTGCATAGCAGGGGTAAAAAGTTGAGCTTCACCAGAAGTACTCTGGAGTCGTTTTGCAACTGAGAGATCCGATGTTCTAGCTCCCATTGTCTGAATTATTTTAGAAAAGAGTTTCTCCAGACCCTTCCTTTATTTTTATTTTCCTATAAGCAGCATAATTGAAAAGTCTGAAACTTACACTAACTCAAACAATTATCTTCCTTCTCCTGGGAAATAAATAATTTTATATAACTTTAAGGCCATCTTCTCTTTTTTTAATTTGGCTGTTTGAATGTTTTACCTACTTTTGCCTGTGAAATATAAGTATTTTTGTTGTTTTAAATGTATTTACAGAAATAAATTACTCTTCTTTCGGAGGGATTAGGTCTATGCATCTCAGGTTTGCCCCTTCCTTATGGCACATCTATCATCATAAAAAGTCTTATTTTAGACTTACATGACAGAGTTTGATATAAATGTATGTCTTTTGATCTAAACAAATGTGTTCAGTGTTACATTTTGGAATTTAACTGAGCTGTACATTTACCAGTGGCCTTTCTATAACCAAGGTACTTCTTTTTTTCGTGAAGGACAGAGATAAACCTATTCATATAAGAAATAAATAATAAAATTTAAACATATCGAACTGATAATGTAGAATGAACTTAGGTTTTATTGCCAGTTGTTTGGAGTATGCATGACTTAATTCTAGGCTCCAACTCCTCTGTTATAGCCTCATTTAAAGCCACATTCTCTATGGAGAATTGTGCAATTTGAGGTTCAGCAGGGATAGTATTTTTGTTTCTCAGTACTCAGGCTATTGCAACTGCCTGGTTTCTCAGCACAATTACTCAGCTCTACATGTAAACAGGAATTCCAGAGAGCTTCAAGCAGCCATTGCTCCAGTACTTTGGACTTCTTTGGTGCACCAATTTTTTAGCACTTCTGAACACCCAAGATTTAGAGTGAAGAGTTTCTGGAAACTAGATTCATAGGTTTTCCACCAAAGGTCTTATGAGAAGTCAAATCTGGGTCAAAGGCTTAGCTATGTGACCCATTTGCTGGTGATCTTAAGGGAATTATTACACATTTTCCTTAAACTTCAAAAGTAAGATCAAGCCCAGATACCAGCACTGTAAGACACTTGGAGGTTTTCTGATGAAATCACTTTTCAAGGACTTGGTATAATTAGTCCATTTATAAAAATATGTGCAGCTGATTCTGGAATCTCTGATGTCAAATAATAACAATAGTGAGGATATAATTTTTTTTTCTTGGCACGGTAGTGGAATTTCTTCTTTTCAAATGCATGTGATTTATAAGAGGAACTGCCAGTCTTTCAAAATGAAACAGTAGTCTTCCACTTGGTTTTCATTTGCCCACCCATTTTATGAGAATGGATAGATTAAATGTCAGGTTGTCTGCAAGGGAGAGGAAAGAATCAGCAAGTTCTGGAATGCTGGTGCACAGTTTGGTTTGGATGATGGTCTTAATGACTATGGAGGAACAAGAAGGTGCTTATGTATTTTTATTGCCTGTACTGGTAGAACCTTTTGTTATTTACATTCTTGCAGTATATGTTGTACTGTCCTTGCTTAAACTCTCAAACTGGCAAAAATAACTAAAGTATGTAATTTGCCCCAGAGTTATGTCCTCTTAAGTTGGCCTAGGGAAATATATGAATGTTTTAGGGTGTTATTCTGCAAATTTTGGCTGATAACATTTCATTATTTAAGCTACAGGTATAGGACAGGTAGTCCTTAGCTAATGAAAAAGTGTTTTCAGTAATAATTTTTTTTTAAAACCCAAAAACAAGTCTACAGGGAAGTCTCACTATTTTGAAGTAAAACCTAGCATTTGAATGATTATGAGTAATTACTCTTAGCAATGCTAAGTAGCGACAAAAAGTTGTTTATTATAATTATTTTTCGTCTTCTCAGAGGGACTTTTAATTACAGAGAAATACCCATCTGTTAGAAATAGGCTTGTTCAAAAATAATAGGTAAATTAATCTTTGTTTCCCCATACATTTAGCATATTGTCCCAAATTGCAGCGTTTAAAGTAATATCTGTACTCTGGAATGTTAGGGGAGAACTGTTGGAGAATGTCAAGATTGTGCTGCTGTTGTGGTTTAACCCCAGGAAGCAGCTCAGCCACAGCAGCCGCTCTCTCTCCTGGAGAAGAGAATACACAGGGGTAAAAGTGCAAAAACTTGTTCATTGAGATAAAGACAGTTCAATAGGGAGAGCAAAAGCTGCACATGCAACCAGAATCTAAACAAGGCATTCGCTCCTTCTCATGGGCCTCCAGATGTTCAGCCATCTCCAGGACTCGGGGCTTCATCTTGTGTAATGACTACATGGGAAAACAATGTAGCTCTGAACTTCGCCCATTCCTTCTCCTTCCCCACAGTTCTTACTGCTGAGCATGGCTCTGTGTTGTCTGAAACATCCCTTGGATCAGTAGGCATCAGCTGTCCTGACTGTCCCCTCCCAGCTTGTCATACATCCCCACCCTCCTGGCTGTGAGATGAAATGAGGTGCAGAGCAGAAAAGGCCTTGACTCTGTGTAAGCAGTGCCCAGCAGCAATGAAAACATCCCTGAGTTACCAACACTGCTTCCAGCACAAACCCAAAGCATAGCACTCTCCAAGCTGCTCTGTAGAAATTTAACTGGGTCTCCGCCAAAACCAGTACAGCTGCTAACAAGACTTGAAGGGAACAGAACATAAAAATGACCCTCTTTATCAGTTTAAAGAAAACCTATTTTTCTTTTGTGACCACAGCAGTGGTCTGAATTTATTAGAAATATTGACATTCACTGTCCTTGGTATAATTGTGAGATGACCTGAATAGTGAGCAATAAACTTCTGCATTATAATTCACCTTTGAAGATATGTCCTCATGAAGTAAAACAGACAGACAATGTATTGTGTTTACCTTTAAGCTGAAAAGAATCTATATGCAGTGACAGAGGCACTTTTAGGAAAAGAAAGCAAATAATGTTTTTCTAGTTAGCAGACCCCAAGATAACACAAGCTTAAGGGGCCAAAACACATGTTATTATTAAAGGCTACTGGGTTCTCAGTTCATACAAATTGAATTCTTTCATATTCTGAAGGGCTGTGGAAATCTCGCAAAAGAATGTAGAGTCTTGAAATGAAATTAGCATGTAAAGTGATTTTATATATGCAGGGATATAGCCACGAAGTTTGATTTGGAGAAAGAAATCTCATTACTCATCTTGTAAAAGCATTTTTAAATTCCATATTTGCTGCCACTGACATAAAGGTTCTGCACATGAACAGGTTTTTTGTGATTTCCCAAAGATACTGGATTATTGAATTGACAAAGATTTGTTCCATTCTCTCCTGACTTTTCTTTTCTAGGATAACTGATTTTGACAATATTAAAAGAAGATTGTATTTGTCAACGGTCCTCAAGGAGTTGTCTGTAACCCCTCTGCATGCAAAGATTCCTCTGTTTATGATCAAGCGCAAAATCGTAGGTATCTTGGGAATATTCCCTGGACTAAGGTTGAGCATGTTTTGTAATCAGAAATGTTTTGTGTATATTATGAAGTTTTTGAAATTATTGCTTGGTTTAGAACTCTGCTCCTACTGATTGAAGATACTTGTGTATGTCCCATTTACCAGATAGCAGCAGAACCACTTAGTGCTATACCTCTTCTATCCTTCTTATATTAGGAATTCATTCTCATTTTACGTAATTACTGCTGTTTGTGATATTTCTTCACCTCTCCTGCTGATCCAGCCTCTATAAAATTCTCTGTGTCCCTGATACTTCTTCATGATAGTGCTCCTGCTCACATGTCCCTTCTCCTGTAGTGGCCTTTGACTGCACTCACTGGAGCTGCAGGTGGACTGTAGGTAATGATTGCTTTCACATTCTTCCAAATTCTGGTATATACAGAACAATCTATGTGTCAAACTGATGAAAACAAAACAACAACCATTATCTTCTCTTCGTTCCCCTCTCCCACGCCCAGCCACAACATATGCCCAGCTGACAGGATACAAAGGCTGATGGTTACCACATAACCATGAAATGACTGAGTCTCAAATACTGCTTTAGAAAATAAACTTGATATGAGAATAGTTAGATTTCAAATATTTTAAAATGTATATTTGCATGAAAAGAACTAGACAACAGTATACTAGGCAGATGTGAATTTAAGGCTAGAGATGAGAGAAAATATTTTACCAAAAAATATGAATTTATAACTTTTTTTGAGATAGATTAAATGAAAGCAACTGTGGTAACTTAAAATTGAGGAGTGTTCTGCTATGTGGGAAGAAATAGTTTGATTTTTTTTTAATGAATGTGTCAGATCATACCCCTGAAGTTGCTGTTAATTCAAAACCCAATGAAATTAAATTATTTTGCTTCAGTGTAATTTCAGTTACTTGGTGTCAGACTAGTACAGGTGTTTCAGGATTAACATGTGCATTAATGTAGACGAAGTTAAATTCAAGCAGAAGATGAACTTCAGTTATGCATTTTAATTTAGATAATAAAGCATGAGTCAGATGTGTCTAGATGCTCTGATCATTTATAATGACAAAATATCTTAATAACCTTAATGCTTGACCAATCTTAAAGAGTAGATCTATCTCCCTTTAATGGTTATCTTCCTTTTTAGCATTGCTTTTGCTTAAAGGAGGGAGCATACTGCTTTCAGTGATTAGATAGATCTTTTACATGGCTCTGATTGTTCAACTTACTGTATATACAAGCTGATTGTTATTATCAGCATGAGGGGTTGTAAATCAGGATATATAATAAGTTGTTTGTTCCATCAGCAGGACATAGTTTGCATTTTCACATGCTACCTTTCTGTATTGTATTCCTACAAATTATTCTGTTTTTCAACCTCATCACCAGAAGTATCAGTTATAATTATAAATACTGAATTTTTCAGTCCATTCCTTGGTGTCTTCAAAACAAATATTACTTTCCTACCAAAATTTCAGATGTAAAACCTGAACAGTAATGTATGCACACAATTTTTTTCTCAAAAATATTTGCTATTTGACAATTAGAAGCTAATATTTCTACTTGGACTTTATAAGGAAATTAGGCATGTACAATCATTATGTTTGTATTTTTCCCTTAAAATTTCAACCACTGATCAGCTAAAGTTTACACATGAATAGTCATATAAAATGTATTACAGTTCTGCAAATTGAATGAAAATTGGTGCATTTCTCCTCAATAAATGCATTTCTCCTCATCTTATTTATTTGTATAGAAGGTGTGTTCACCTCGGCCCATGCATTTTACTAAAGAGTATTGTTTCTCTTTTCTAGTGGTGCAATATGTGCATTGACTTGGTAACATTTACCTATGAAATATTCAGAGGATCTCTCTTCCAGTCTTTGGATGGAATTACTGTTTCAGCCAACTGTAAGCTAAGAAAGATCTTCACTTTAAAATACAAGCCGAAAGATACAGCTAAGGAAGATGGTGTGTTTTAATTACTATCTAGTCTTAATCGTAACTGTTTGTGTTATAAAATCAAAAGCTTCTTATTCATCAGATTGGCAATTTGAAGGATTACATGAGTTCATAAAAATTAAAGTGGTAGTACAGCATATTAAGTCTGCTAGTGTTGGGCTTAAGGCAACTAATTAAATTTGTGTGTACTCCTGTATTTTAAACACTGAATTCCTAAGAAGTATTTTATTGAAAAAAATCCGGCAAGATTTATTAAGTAGAGAGCTTGTTTTAATGAGGGTATCTTATGCTGATAGAAATCAGGTTTTGGCCAAAACCAGGGTATTTGAGAGGCTAGAGATATACTGAAAACAGCAACATTTGCTGTTTGTTTTCTTAATTTTGGATGTTAGTAGCTGATGAAAGATTTCTTATTGAAATAATGCAGACAAAACTGTAACAAAACATTATATGAAACACAGCTATTAAACTATAATAAACACCTCCAATCATGTCCAGTTATCCTAATGTGGCCTTGTTTATTGGGAAAGTAATATTGGTGGTGAGCTGAAAAATGACTGGGTTTTTTTGTAGTAGATCAGGATATTGATCAAAGTTTATCAGTCTCCAGACTTGCATCATAATCCTGAATCATCATTTTCCAAGGAGAGAACTTCATTCCTCACTGGTATTTGCAGTAATAAAGGAGAAATTTCAAAAGCACAGCTGGCACTTTCTTATTTTAAAGGCACCCTTAGGAATAGCTCAGCTTCTATTTCGTTCAAATTTTCATTTTGTGTCTTTTAAGGCAAATACCTGAAAAAACGTTTCTGGTTTCAGAAGGAGAAGTAGTTAACAGTGTTGTAATTGTAGCAAAATATATCTTCCATTTGGAAACACTAAGCCAATAGGGGAGAGTAGGCAAACATTGTGATTACTCCTCTGATTTTTTGTTGGTAAGATTGGAAAAAATATTAATTAAAAAATGTCTACAGAGAGAATATGGTAAATTCTCAGCAGGAAACTGCAGTTCAAGCTCTCACTGGCATTCATTTAATTTAATTCCATTGGTGCATTGTTTTTTCCCTTCCATTCTAAGCAGCTTCTGAAATGTGCTTAAATATTCTAAATGAGTTCCAAAATTCTAAAATGCAGTTAACATAATGAGTCGACAGCTTTAATAAACTGTATGCATAGTAAAATATTACACTTTTAATTACTTCATTATCAATTCTATGATTATTACACAGCTGGTGGGCATTAGTACTTTCTGTATGCTTTTGAATTTCAATATCTAGGCAATTCATAGAATCAGAATAATGGAATTGTTTAGGTTGGAAAAGACCTTTAAGGTCTTTTGAATCCAACTGTTAAGCCAGCACTTCCAAGGCCATCACTAACCCATGTCCCTAAGAACCCCACCCACATGGCTTTTAAATACCACCAGGAATGGTGACTCTGCCACCACCCTGGGCAGCCTCTTCCAGGGCTTGGCAGCCGTTTTGATGAAGAAAGTGTTCCTAGTATCCAATCTAAACCTCCTCTGGCACAACTTGGGGCTATTTCTTCTTGTGTTGCTGTTTGTTACCTGGGAGAAGATACCAACACCTACCTCTCTACAAGGTCTCCCTTCAGCCTCCTTTTCTCCAGACTGAACAACCCCTGTTCCCTCAGCTACTCCTCTAAACTTCTTCTCTAGACCCATCTTAAATTTTCATTCCTACTGAAGGTTTGGCTGAATTTAAATGATTCTATATTTCATACCCAATTAAAGAAAAACTGTAGTAAGAATTTTTTTATTATTAATTAAGTTTCAGATAACAATTATTCTTTGATAAAGCTTTTTTTCTCTCAGAATAATTACACCAGTTAGTTGAGCTCCACTGAATGCAGTGACATTGCAACTTGTATTGAGAGTTGTCATGCTTTAACCTTGGCCAGCAACTGAGCACCACACAGCCACTCCCCTCAGTGGGATGGGGGAAAGAATCAGAAGGATAAAAGTAGGAAAATATATGGGTTGAGATAAGAACACCTTAATAATACTAAACTGTAATGACAAAGGGAAAAAAAAAGATAAACCCAAGAAGGACAGTTGTTTTTTATTTGCATAATTTGTTTACTACCAGCAGCTCCCCCCAGTCAGCTTTCCCTCTAGTTGATATGCTGAGCACACTGCCATGTGGTCTGGAATATCCCTTGGGTCAGTTAGGGTCAGCTGTCCTGGCTGTGCCCCCTCCCAGCTTCTTGAACCCCCTGCCATCTGCTCACTGACAGGGCAGCTTGGGGACCTGAACAACAACTGACACATCAATATGTTATCAGCACTGGTCACATGCCAAATCCAAAACACAGCCCTGTACCAGATACTGGGAAGAAAATTCAATCTTTCCCAGCAGAAACCTGGACAAGGGTTGAATTCTTTGCTTCAAACTCCTTGGTGTGTTGGAAGTACTGATTTCAAGGTGCAATGAGTGTGTTACTCTTTTCAAGTAGCAAGTATACAGTATGTTTTGAATTTCTAAATGTAAAATGTAAATGCAAAGGAGAAACCACATATAGGAAGAAATTGTGTCTGTATGAGATCATTGAGATAGAAGAGGAAATAATTAATCTTTTCTGCCTCATGACACTGAAACATACAAGCTTAAACTATACCTAGTTTCTTGTTTCCATAGTGATGCAGAACTTATGTATGGGTTTGTATGACTAAGTATTGCCCAACAGTGATAAATAATGTACTGGCTTGACAAAAAAAAAAAAAAAAAA
>VWYP01023449.1:46698-85676 GCA_013400435.1 Pycnonotus jocosus
AAAAAAAAAAAAAAAAGTTGAAAAAGTATGTCCTGTACTGAAATACAATATGGGACATTTGAATTTTTTATTAGAATCTCAACACTTGATCCCTTATTCATGTTTGGGTTTCAGGTTGTGTTTTCCTCTTCTTTTCCTTGGAAAATTACACTAACTAATTCATTAGCTTATTGTATTCAAGCCTTCCAAAATTTGGAATGAATCTGCATTGTAACATCAGGAATGGTTCTGATATGGATTACTTTCTTTGCAGAGAGCAACTTTCATAAACTCAGTCTATATTGGTTATCAAAGAGAAAGCAGAGATAATCAGTTCACATTCTACTAGTGTCTGGTGTCAAAAGAATAAAGAGGTTTTTAGTTTATCATGAAAGTGTAATGGTGTCCAAAGTTTGGAATTAAAGCTTGTTAAATTCTTTATTTGCATATATGGGACTTCTTTGCTACTTCAGTCCCACAAGTGTGAATACATATTTAGCTGTTCATTTTATCTGAAAATCATTGTATCATTGTTACAATTAAAGCTGAGTTGTAATAAAAACTAACAAAATGTATTTAGTGATTGTTTTGTTTGCTCTCTTGACAAATCAAAGAAGTTGATTTTCTATGGCTATTCCAGCCATTAGTGTATGTTTCTTTAACTGTATTCAAAAATTTTGGCTAAAAGTATACACAATATAATTTTAAAATTTGCAATAAAATGTTACCAATTGCAGCAAACATTTCAAATTACCATAATCTGTTCAATTTTTATAACCATATGAACTAAAATATATGTAGTCTACCAAATAATATAAGTCAAATTGAATTCCATAGTGCTATGAAGTAAAGCCCATGCTTTTTGATTCTAGGTACGTACATTGTCACACCTGGGCCATATGAGGCCTCAGATGATATTCCACCAACCTGCCAGCTCAATTCTGATGTCCCACAAGTTACACAAGTGCTGAATATAGGTGAAATTCAGAAGTCAGAAATAAAACGTAGAGAGAATGCTGTGCAAGAAACAGGTATTGTGTTGTATTAATATACTGTGAATGCAATCGATACAGTATGTGTACAAAAAAATTGATTGTTTTGTAAATGTCCATGTCAAGAGTTCCAATGTATTAAAATGAAACATGACAGCTCCTACACACCTGCAGTGCCACAAGCACATAGACACATGTCTGTTCTATAGTTTGAGATCTGTGTGGAGCTTGAACAATTCTAATTCAAGCATGAGATTTGTAACAATATTTGAATATGAATGTACATTGAAGCATTGTACAGTGAAGTTGTTACACTTCTTTTTAAAGTATGTTCACATCAATGAAACTTTTCTGGCAATATGACCATGTTTATACTCTGAAAAAGGAAAGCTTGTCTTATTGGAGTTATTAGAATGCTTCTTTAAGCTACAAAATAATAAACCATATAATTTAGACTTTGGCAGCATTGAAGAGATTGATTAAAGAAGCTGTGGAGTCATGTGCCACAATGTAAGCTTTTGGCCTGGATAAAAGCTAGGAGAAAGCAAAGAGAGGATTAAATTTTAAATTATTGTTACTGCTGAAGGCTAACAGCAGGAGACATCAAAAGGTTTTGTTCTAGTCTCTGTATTGTTTATTATAGTTAGGAATAATCTCAACAGAGAGTGAATAACAGGGGAGCAATATTTTGTGATGATACAGATTCTGGTTTAGTAAAGGGTGGGACTTCAGAAAGTTTTAAGCTTGTGAGATGGGCAATCGCATATTTACTTTTTCCTGAAAAACAGAGCAGATAACATGCAGGAAATATCACAGTTTTCAAAGCAAGGTGTTCAGCTTACTGGCTTTATGTCTTGTGGACACTGTGTTGAAAAGTTATGGTCTAGAGACCACTGCATGGGGTAAATGTGGACTATGACATCATGTAAAATCTAGCTTTGCTGAATGCAAAGGATTGTACATTGGGGAGGAATGATAACTACAGCTAAGCTTTAAAGGATCAAAATTTAATTAATCAAAGCAGGCAGGTTATCATCACCATAGATACAGCTCAGTAGAACTTTCGGATTTTAATATGTTTTAAAAAACTAAGTAGCAGGAAATTCAAGTTCCTAGGAAATGAAAAAGGTATCAAACCTTTAAATCATTTTCGCATTATTATCTGAAATACTTTATACATTATCAGATAAACCATCTTAGAAAATACCTTACAGACCAAGAAGTGATTCAGGGAGAAGCAGCGTGAATGAAAATCTCTCACATAAGATATGCTGAAAACATTAAAAATTTACATAAGGACATTTATAAAGTAACCAGTGATACAAAGGATGTTCAATAAAAGCTGCTTTTCTTATCTCATGGCACAAAAACAAGACATCATTTGATGTGATGATGCAGTTGAAAATTAAAAACTCATAAAAGAAAATGGCATGTTACACAGACTGGAATTAAAATATGGAATCTACTGCTAAAAGAGGCTGGTAAAGAAATTTATATGATTCCAGAATCAGTTGGCAATTTATATGGGTAACAGTAATGTATTTAGCAGCAGTAAAAATGTGAAGAGGAAATTCCATTTTGTACTTCCAAGTTTTTCCAGCTTTCCTCTAAGTACTGTGTTGAAGGCAGATGATTTCAAAAATCCGTACTAAATTATCTTGGGCTATTTCTGAAGCGTTGGATTTTGGCTTTGAAACTGAATGTTGGAGAGATTATTGGCCTGTTCTAGACTAGCATTTCCTGTGTTTTTATGTTTAAGTTGTTATGTCTGCTTGAAAAGATCTGTAAAGCAAGAATCAGTAGAAACTGATATGTAGATACAAATGCCAAGATGTGAAATTGCTTAAATAGACTTGGGTCAGACAATTGAGAGCTTTTTAGTAAAGCTGCTATTTTGCTTTAAAACTGTGTATTGCTTCCTACCTGCAGTAAAGTCAACTGCAAAATTCCACCAAGGCAAATGTATTTACAGTCCTTATTGTTTGGATTCAAAGTACTGATTATCTCTTTAAAACAATTTTGTAAAGAGATAAATCATCATTAAAGAACAGCAGTAGAGAGAAACATAGATTATTTATGTTCATTATTGGAAATGTGGAGCTATAAAATTATTCCTAAGAGGTAGCAGTCTTTGCAGAACTATGTAAAGAATGAAATAAAATTTTCAGATATTGACAAGTTTTATTGTACTTGAGGAAAATAAGGGGGGGGTTTAATCAGTTTTTTGAGTTTTGAAGACATCAGCTACAATTCCAAAGAGAAAATAAATCAATGTAGAAAAAAGTGATATTTTTCACTAATATGTCACCAAATTTCATCAATTAGAATTGTAAACATATCAAAAATGTAATTTCGTTACACCCAGGATATTACTGGGTTTGTAAATTCAGTTGCATGTACACCTAACTGATCTGTACTCTTAAAAAAAAAACAAAAAAAACTGTAGATCCAGAACAGTAGCAACAGTAAATATCCTGGAATATGTGCAAGCCCTTCTAAAAAATGAGAGATATAATGGATTTTAAGTGAGATGCTCAGATTCATGTCCTTCATGGAGAACTGATAATTTCACTCGTCTTAAAATGTTGTTTTGATTGTTATTTTCATCTTAATCTGGAGAAGTACATAAACTTCTTATTGCTGGAACTTAGAAAAATGCACAGGTGAAATCTCTGTGTAGGCATCTTCTTTCCTCTACCCTTTTTTTATGTTATTATTGGCTTCTGAACAAAACACAAAGCTGAAGCTTTGATTTAAACCATACAATATTGCAATGTCTTCCTGAAGCGTTTCATTTTGCCCTTCCTCTGTACCCTCTTTATGAGTCATGATCCTACAACAGTGTGGTAGAACATCATCTGAGGAGGAAGTAGGGCTGAAGTAGCTGCAAAGTAGGTTTGAGCAAGCAAATTAGATAACCCATTTCCAACACGTCTTCCTCAGCACAGGCAATTTTAGAAGTGGTGCTGTAGGTAAAGAAGATAGATTTTTATTCCACTGGGTTTAGAACCTTCTCAGCCTTGAGGATTCTCATCTCTAGTATTTGAATACAGTGAATAATCATTTCCACCATTTCTGTTATAATGCTCTGAAAAAACGTGTGCAAAGTAATGACCAAAGGAATAAGGTTACAGAGAATGATAATTAATGGCTGGGTTTAAGACTCTACATCTCATGAAGCCCTAAAGCAAAATAAACTCTGACAACAACCTTGATAATATCAAAATTTTTTAAAAACTACTTTCTAAACTTCCGTTCTTCTACTTTTACCAGAATATGAAAAATTAACTCATAAAGATTTTATCATCTGCACTAAGCTGCCTATGCTGGTGCTTTTTCCAATTGCTAGCTTTTGCTCTCTCTCAATATACCTCCTTAGCAAAGGCAATCTTTGTCCTACAGCAGCTGAAATGAATAGTAGGGGTTTTGAATTTTTGCTTAGAGCAAGACCCTTCATATATTTACTTATTTAAATTAGCTTTCTTTTTTTTCTTTTTTTTTTTGACAAGCAAGTACAATTTTTATGTTAGAGGGAAAATAATGCTTTGAGAGGATCAGTGCCCTATAAGTAGTCCAGTGACAGTTCTGTTGTAAACTTGGATTGTAAATCTGCCTTTAGAATAGCAGAGGAAACTCTGTAATCCAATTTCTTAGGGACTATATTAAAAAAAAAAGCTCGGCTGGATTGTCAAAATATGAGGGACTATAAAATATAAATGGGTACAATGGTGTGAATGATGCATCTAAGCAGAAAAAATTAATGTTCATTTAAAACAAGACTCAGGTTTTACATCTGGACTACCAAGATACATAGCCCTTAGGAATATATGGTAAAATAATTAATGATAACATCCTTCACCTGCATGAAGATGAAATGTCTTCAGTTTAAAGTTTAATTTTTTTTTTAATACCACCTTATGAACATAGCTTGTGTCCTTCCAGACATGTTTTTCAAATTTCAGAAGTTGACCTACTTGAAATTGGAAGCTTTGGTATGTTTACATACATTTTAATTGGAAAATGTTCTTGTAATTGACTAAAGTTTTTTGTTTATTTGGTAATCAAAAGCCCAAATTATTTTTAGCATCATCCACTTTTAATTACACATATTATTTCATTATGTCATCAACACACTGATATGTGTAGATGTAGGTAATTAATTGTAGTCAATTAATGTGGTCATTAAGAGAGATTTTAATGCAAATCAGCTTTTCTAATTGGAGCTAACAACATCCCAAGGTAGCCAGCAAAAAAGAAATTAAACCAAGACAGGTCATCTGATCTTGTGAAATGGCAGCTGTTAACAGCAACCAAATGTCACATCAGGAAAAAGGGAGTCAGGTAATGGCAGTGAGCAGCTTCTTCTGTGCTTATTAGTACAGTAAATTATGAATTTGGTGGGTAATATGTGATCTGTTTTTCATTTCCTTGATGATAAATAAAGCTGATCTTGAAATAAGGTTATGAAAAATGCTCAGAGGAATCAGGAAAATATTTTGTTTCTAATTTATTGCTTTATGAAGGTGTCAAATCTCTAAAGTGAGATAGCAATTTAATACAAGTTATATCAAGAAAATACCTTTGGACATTGTAAATATTAAATATAAATTTTATAAATATAAATTTTATCAGCTCTGGAAAGGAGAATTCACTGACAATCTTGGAGAATTATAAAAGAGGAAAATAGATAGTACATGCAGCTCTATAACCCCGATGGTAAAATTAATGTGTAACCATTTTACTGTCCTTCCTTTTTAATTTTTTTGAGAACATTCACCTGCATTCCATGTTTACTTTCTGTCTTGAAGACTGGTTGGCAATTTCTGTGCTTTAAAAGACATATAAAAATAAATCTACAGTTTAAGCAGTAAAAAAAATAAATAGTGAAAAGGGTAGAATATTTTAACGTCAATAGAATGCGTTTGCAATATTAGAGCTCAGCCCTGGTAATACAGTAGATTCAGTAATTTCAAATAGCAGGGTGCATGTAAATAGTTCTCTGAGCTGTGACTGATACCTTGACAGTCTTGTCTCCATTTTTTTTGTGTTATTATTTATTTATTCTTGTATTTATTAATTAGCCTTCTTTTTTCTTCCTGTCAGAAGTTCGATTTTCATTGAAGTTCTAAAGAAATCCACCAAACCATTTTTTTTGCTTATAAATAACCCACTTTAAAATAAATCTTTAAAGCAAGAAGATTAGAAATATGTCTCTGTAATAGACCAAAAGTTTCTTGCTGATATCTTGACACACTTTTATAAAATGTACATTTGTTATTCCTGTATTTTTAGGGATTGCACTTTAAAAGAACATAACTTCTTTAAATGTTTAGTATTCATAATTCTTTTATTTTATTCTAAAAATTACTACTTTTTATTGTTTGTAACTACTAATTATTGTTTGTAAAATATTTTTTTAAAACTTAATTTTCTTCACTTAGGTATCTTGGGTAATAGAGGCCAAGGCAACATATATAATGGTAAAACTCAGGATGTGTCACATATTGCATTTGGGTCAAAGATCCTTGGGCCACCTCCATCTACAAACAGAAGAACCAAAGCAAAGGTACCTGGAAAGGTGAGGGCTAAATTCCAACAACACCATTGGCACTTTTGCTAAGAAAAATATTGATAAGCAGAGGAGTTAAACTAAAGGTTTATTTCAGAGGCTTCCTCCAGAGAACTGTGATAGGACATGGACCTCCACTGCCAGAGATCCTCTAACATCCACAGGAAGGCAAGGAAAATGCATGGGTGGCTCCAGAACAGCATGGGTTTACTGAGCCCAGAGAGAAGAGTGAAGGCTAAGGGGAAATCTATTTGCTATTTTCAATGAATGCAGGGCTGTAGAGAAGCCAGGCCTCTCCTAAGAGGTGCCCTGAAAGGCCAAGGGCATCAGGCCCTAATTGCAGGGAGGCTCTGACTAAATATAACAAAGTGGTTCAGTACTGCAACAGAGTCACAAGAGATTGGAGAATTTCAAAACATCTGAAGACATCAAAACTTGAATGAAACAAGCTGATCTAATTTCAGCATCAAACATAAAGATGCCTCTTTCAACTGAAATTACTCTGTGATTTCTTATCCATCTTACTTTTCTGAATTTTTTGTTCTAGACCGCTGAAATTTCTGTGTGTGTGTGTGTGTGTGTGTAAATATTTTTCCTTATGATGAGAGCTATAACATTGAGCAGAAGTTTCATTTCAGGATGCTCTGATAGTCAGCCTTACAGTAGCTCATCTGATGCTGTCAATTACAATGCCAGGGAAAACACCTGATCCCAGTATGCCAGCAACAAATATGCAGGTTTTTGGAATCTGATCAGAACTAGAGTTTTCAGTTTTAAAACCAAGAATAAGGGATCCAGCCAACTCTTCTGTAGGAAGTCACTTGAAAGTCAAGATGTAAAAATCCTTTCTCCAAAGAAGAAAAGACTCCTGAGGCCTAAAATAACTACAAATTTTAGTCCTTTTACTCTGATAGTGAATTCTAATTTTTTTCCCCTTTTCTTTTCGTTGTTCTATTCACTCAGTGTAAAAAGAAAACTCTGCCTGCTACTTGACTGTAAAGATTGAAGATACCACACTGAATAGAGTCTGCTATGAAGTTTTCTGAAAAGATAGTGTTTAAAAAAAGATTTGGAAATATATATTTGAAAAAGAAATGTAATTCATAATGTGTGTTTTACCTTTGAGTATTTTGAAAGCTGTTGTATTTTTGTCTTTCATCAAGAAATAATGTCTTTCAAGGTAACAAAGCCCTTGGGTAGCAAAACGTCACACCAGCTTCAAAACTCAGAAATGCCAACTGAATCCATACCAGACAGTGAGAGATCAGAGCTACCAGTCTGGCCATGCAATCATACTTTAGATCAAGGAGGCAAAAGAAATACTCTCCAAACAACTACAAATGAATATCAAAATGGTAAGAGCATAAAGCAAAAAACATGTAGACTTCTCAAGCTGCCAAATTTTTGCATCATTGTGCCTTTGAATCTAGGACTGAATTCTTTGTTTTTCTAATCCTTTATCTACTTAATTAATTACTGAAGAGATATTCATTAAATCATGACTTATTGTCCTATATGAGGGTGAATAAATGCTCATTCTCTCTGCAGCTATTTGTATTTAAGTGATTGACCCAGGGATCATCACCTGCTGGCAGTAGCCACAATTTATCCACATGCTCCTCTGTCCTCATGCTGTGAAAATAACTGAGATGCTGCAGTGGTTCTTGATTGTTTTGCAGACTTTTGCAAGCCTGTTTTTTATAGTTACTATGGCTTGCCCTTCTTCCATACATAGAGTTAATTTTTTCCTTCCTTATGGCTGCCCTGTTCCTGCTTCCCTGCTTCTAAACAGCAAGATTCCCATGCTGTTTAGATGTTTGCATCCCAGTACAATGCCCCATATGCACACAATATGAGTCTTCAGAGGCATTTCATTTCTGCATTGCATTTCAGACCCTGAAATTCAGACTCAGAAAACATCTGTGAGTGAAGAAACAGATTTTCAGCTCACCTCACCACAAGTACCATCACCAGACGAAAACAGTCATAGAGGATTATCTCTAAAAAATGCAGCCAAACCCACATGGGAGATAACCAGTGGTATGGTACTCATTTTATGTTATTTTACATTTCAGTTCTATGTGGTGTGAGGGACTATCTGTTATAAATTTCAAAGGACCCAAAACCAGTTCACATGAAAAATAAATGTCTGTGTTGTGGGGGATTATGGAAATCAAGTGCCCTGCAACAGAATTGCTTTTGAGCATTGATAAAGATTTGCAGGATTAAGCAGAGTACCAGAGCAGTGAATGAATATCAAAAGAAAAATTCCATGCTGTCATGATTGAAGGAAAAGAACTAAAAATAATTTATTCTTTAAATCCCTAATAAATTTAACACTGCAGACTCCAAATATGAAATGTACAAGAAATTTTACTTGTCCTAGATAAGAGTTTAGCATATTAACTACAGTACCTATGTAATATCGAGAGGAGGCAGGGGAAAGGAGGGGGGAGAGGGTTGTTTTGTTTATAGAGTTCAGTGGTGATTTATTTCTTTTCTTATTCACAGAAAGACACCTCAGCTTATGTTTTGGGTTTTTTCTCTTTCTCACCTGTCTGCCAAAAAGTGTGGATTTTTTTTTTTNTTTTGTCATACTGTGTCAATCAACATCCTTTGCATGGGTCTGGGAATTACATTGTTGTGGCAAGAGTATTCCTTGTCTCCATGAAAAAGTTGTTTTACTTTTTATTAGGAGGCATAGCCACCAATTTGATAAGTGGTTGGACTCCTCAAATGTGCTCAAAATTGACCAATGAGATTTTTCTTCATATTATGAGTGATTCCTACTGTGTTTATTCTTTGGGGATATTTAGAAGTGATTATATACCCTGGCAGTTTCAATAATCCATAATTGCTATTATGGGTTGCATAATTTGGCTGAAAGAGATGTAAGATGTTCAGGCAAATAGAGAATTCTTCTGGAGAATTTTTAAATTCCTTCCTATTTATCTGAATTTTTAGACCTCTGGGGCAGGGATCACTGTCTTGTTTTTCATCTAGAACACCAGGACTTCTATCTAGTGCCAGAATTTTTTAAAAAATTGATCAACACTTCTTATTTTATGAAAATATAGGTGAGACAAAAAGACAGCCTTAGGGCAGTAGACTGGCCTGTCTAAATGCCCTCTCCTAAATTCAGAGGCAGAGAACTGAGGAAAAAAGATATGTGTAAACTCTGTTCTTTTGCTGTTTGCATTTGAAAGAATGAAAACTGTTTCTTTATAATCTTAGTTGTGTGTACAGACAGATAAATGCATTACGTGGGTTCATAAGGTACAGTTCTACAAATGTTTTTCCCCATATTTTCATTGCTTGTCACTGTTGTCATTCTCAATCTGCAGATTTCATTTTCTTTTCAATATATGAAGTTTTCTAATTTTGTGTAGATGACTTAATGATTTTTTTTATCCAGTACTGGATTTATTTTTTCTGAAGAACTTCCTATAAGCAACTTTTTCATCAGGAAAGTCCTCTTCTAGACTTTGTTCTGGACTTCCTCCAAAACCTGATAAACTTGACCTGAGAGAAGAAAAAAAAATGGGTGATCATCGTTTATGCCAATCTTATTTACTCAATACTGAAACCTTATAATGTTAGGCTATGATTACAAGCTTTAGCATAAGTCTGACTGTGTAAAAGAGCTAATTAGATGTTAAGGTCATCATTCTTGCATTTATGTTGTTTGCTGCAATATTGTGATTATGTAGTAGTTTGCATATTTTACTCAGAATGTACTCCAAATTATTTGACATGGAAATTATGAGTTAAATTCTAGTATAGTTTTTGTTGGTGTGGTAATGGGATTTTGTTTGGTCCAAAATTCCCTGTATCTTTCACTTGTGGACTATTGAAAAAGTGCTACACTGGCTACAGGTTACAGAAGTCACTGAACTCTATAACCAACATAAAATGTCATCTTCAAATCATACAGAATTTTCTATCCTCCCCCTGGATATTTCATTAAGAATAAGTGCTGTGCTATGCAAATGAATGTTTGTGTTTGACTTACTACTAACTCGAGTACATATCTTCAACAACTCTGGAAATGAATGTAGTTCTTTGCAGAGTGGCTTAGACTAAAAAGGCAGAATATTCAGGCTAATATTATGTAGATAATAATAATTTTAAAGTAGTTCTTTGTATTTCTGAACTCCTTTTGGTCTGGACAAGGCATTATAATGGTGACTGAAGTGTAAGGAACTTCTGCATGTCTGAGCCAGAGCCAGGAGTAGAAGGCAGGAGTTTAAGGCTCTAATTTCCTCATGTTTTCCAAACACTTTAAAAAACCTGTTACTCTGAGCTTTCTTTTCCAATTTTTGATACTTCGTTCAAGATTTACTTAAAATCTTAAAAAGCAAGTGATTCATCAGGTTGTTTCCTTCAGAATTCATTACACAATTTTACAGCAACAACTGCATTGGAAGTTCTTCTAGAATGAGATTAGAACAGGTGATATTGCAATGTGGGAAGTGGGATGTTACTAAGTCAGTAGACAAAAAAAAATTAAGCCACTCCTCTACTCTTTCCCAGTTTTATGTGCATGAGAATTAGTGAATTCTCCTGAAGTGGGTTGTACACTGAGTGTGTAACTATACCCTAGAGGGCTCTTTACAGTGGTCTGAGCTATTAGTGCATATTTGTAAACCACAAAGGCAGCATGAAATGTGTCAAATCTAATTTTATGATGAGGAAAAGAGCTTATGAATACTGAAGGAGTGTATGTTATGTATTTTGGTGTTAGTCAAGACATGACAGGGAAATCTAATAAAATGTGTCTAGATTAAACTAGAAGGGTGGGTACCAGACTAGAAAGAAAGCTGCAAAGTGCTGAGATAAGAAAAAATACAAAAAAGTTTCTTAACCAGGTAACTTTTGAAGATTTTTTGTTTGTTTGTTTTGGAAAATGCAGCAAGTAAAAATTTTACTATATTTGCCTTAGGAAAAAGGGTAATCAGCACTTTAGACTTAGCAACCAAAATAGCTGGGGAAAAGATTCTTTACATCCAGAAGAGTTGTCTAGTTGAAGTTTGGGGATAAGTGGAATTTCTTAGTGGAATTTCTACGTAGCATTTTCTGGAGTTGTGAACAAGGCAGCATCTCCAGGGCCAAAGACTTTCAAAACAATCTCAGTCTTGGTGGGCCAGATTCCTACAGGATAAATAATTGAGTAATTGAAAATACTGATTTAGTATGACAGAGTTTTTAAATCATATTAGGTCACAGAATCAGTTGAGGAACAAACAGCTCCTGAGTCTTTGTTCTGGAATATCCAGATACTGTGTTCAGCCTCACTTGAAAAGTTCATGAAAAGATCCCTCTTCTCATTTCATTTTTGTAGGGGAAATGGTTGCTTAATAAAGGCAGCTTATATAGATAGTAAAGTATAGTGAAAGCATAAAATCTGTGAAATATTCAGGACCATGTTTTCTCTTATGATTTCAGTTGTTTTATTCGTGTACCACCCTTCCCATGTAATTCCAATTTCCTGTGAAAAATATGTTATCAGAGGAGTGTGACACAATCTTGAATGATAGTAGACTGGAGAATTCTCCTCCAATACCCTCCTTTGAAGAACCTGTAGTTATACATCAGAACTAAAAGTCATTTGTTTTACTCAATGAAGGGTGTTTCCTAAAAGTTTTGAGTAGTCTCATTCATTTCTTGATGCTCTTGGAAAAACTAGTCCAAAATATTTATAAAATAAATGGAATCACTTGCATGTTCAGCTTTCAAGGCTTATAATAATTAAAAGCACAGTCTACTACATTGTTTTAAACTGAAACGATTTTCTAATATAAAAAGAGTCTGCTTGAAAAGGCTTGGAGGTCCTTACTAAGGATGGTCTTCACAAAGAGATTGAAAAATGATCTTTTCTGGAACAAGAAGATGGAAGACATGGTCATACAAGATACACCAAGTCCTAACTTTTCACTGGTTCCTGAATATTAACTGGAGTTTGGTAGCTTTACTAGCTGTCTTCAGTAAACTGGAAAAATCACAGCAACCCAGTAAGAACACTGCTGTTTTTTCTGGCATCTAATTCTTCTTTCTTTTGCCTTCAATTATGGTGATTCAGACTTCCTCCCACTCCCCCCAAGCAGCTAAATGTGCCTGAAGTGGTAATTCTAACAAAACCAAAAGTAAAATATCACAGTAAAGCACAAAATACCACACTAAACTTACTGTATTCTGCAGTGGCAAGCATTTTATTATTGAAATGCTACTTTATTATTACATTTTTAGTATTTTTTCATTGAGTTTTTTAATATGGTTGATGGTAGCTTTGTTTTATGGAGATGGAAAGTTTCAATACCTAGTGAATAATCCACACCACACTACCTTTAATGAAGATAAGGGAGTATTGCATACTTGAGCAATTCTCCCTTTCTTAGATGCTATTTGAGATTGGTTGTAATCAATCAAATTGACATTTTTTCCTATACCATCATTCCAAACAGTAAAATATAAGTTAACAATAAGAATATAAAAATGGTCTTTTCATTTGTATCTGGTGCACTCAATCTTTAAATCCATTTCTGTAGTTTATTGTTTGTTTTAAAATTGTCAGATTAGTTGTGGCTATATTCAGGGAAACCTGGTGAAACAGGTATCTTTATACATTTTTCATGTCACACCTTTTTATCAGAATAGAAGTTTGAAATTGAGATTTAAGCCATAAGTTCTGAATGTAAAAGTGTGGAATTTCAGCAATAAAGAAGGAACAGTTTTTAATGTTATGAATTTTCTACCAATGTGTGATTATTTTTCAAATGTCAGATGCAAAAAATGCCTATAGAAAAATATCAATGGCCATATTTAATAAAATCGTGCTTTCCTAGAAAAAAAATTCAATTGTGAGTTTCAAATCTTGATGGCTAAACAGTTTGAGGTTTGCAAATGTCAGGTTTGCATGTCCTGTACCAAAGCCTGTATACTTTTTAAGCTCTGTTTGGAAAATTTTTTATTACCTTTCTGCACTTTTTTGCAGAAAGGAACCTGATCTTTTTCATTGCATCCTCATCACTCTTATTCTTCTTTGATAGGTAAAATATTTCTGTATTAGAAAAACTAACTTTGCTGTCCAGCTTTCTGAGATAATGAGAATGATCAGAGTAGCTCACAATTTACATATTTGGCATTGGAATTGTATGTTTCAGATAAATGGGTGTTTCCAGAGAGGTTCACCGAGAGTATTCAGTTGGATAGCAAGGAGCACTTTGGAGCTACTGGAAGTTCAGCCTGCTGTAATTTACCCTCAGCCCAGAATACCTCTGTTGAATGTCATAGCAGGGAAACAGGTGATCATCACTGGAATAAGAAAGAGGTTTTCACATTTTCGTCAAAACCTCGATCAGCTCCTTACGGAAAGTCTCCAAATATATCAATAGAAAGTGATGTTTTCCCATTGGAATTGGAGCTAGACAGTAACAGAGAACAGGAGAAAACCGAAACTGAAGATAGCTTTGAAGGAACTGACAGCAGCGAGCAGGTAGGCCACTTTGTACATGTAACTCTTGATAAAGCAGTCCTCATCCTAAAACTCCTAGGATGAAATTCTGTCTTCAAGCCAAAGAGGATCAATCACTTTTTCCCCATATACAACAGGCAGATTTGTCTCTGTCAGGTTGCTGTGTCTAACCAGATACAGGACTCAATGCAGGTGTACCCTGTGTAACATGTTGACAAAAAAACCCTAAATCTATCAGCCCCTATGCTAACTGAGATATGCCAGAACTGTGCGTCATTACAACAAAAAGATTTTAGGAAAGCCTGCATTGTAGATTTGAGTGAGATCCAAGTTGTTTATGATTGCTCAAGACTTCACTAAGATTTCGTTGTGTCTTTTAAAACTGCAAATGGTGACTGGTTTTGCTCATGGAAATTGAGAATTACAGAATTCCAGTTTTTCGAATGTCACTTCATTATTGGTATTTCTGCTGCATATCCTTTCTGAGCATCACCAACTTTAATTCTTTTGCAATGTGGAAACCTTCTAGCAATGAAATTAATGAAAGAAAACAATTTTTTAGTATATCTATCAAGTATCATCTGATACTATATAGAAATTTGCTGAATTGTCAGTGTTACACAGTAATTCATTATGTCATTACAGTAACTGCCAAAGTTCCTACCTTTATAAACATTCTAGTATATTTTCACTTTTAACTATAAAATCTGTTTCTTATCATTTGAATCTGTAGCTCACAGCAGGAAATAAAACGTAACTGAGTTGCATACCAGCAAGATGGACTGAATTTAACTGTTTTACAAAATAACTGACAGAATAAAACTATAAATTTCCAAAATGTGTACCATCAATAAAACTGAGGGATTATCTTTTTGAATGTACATTTCATGCTGTGCAATCCTGGACTCACTGAAGTCAGTAACAATCCTGGATCACTTTCATGTGCAGCAGGATGCACCTCAGCTGTGAGAGGCACTCTGCAGGTGATGCTGCCTTACATCCTGTGTGGGAACATAAGGCAGAGGATCAACATCACATGATGAAGATGAGGCTGCTCTCATCCTTTCTTTCTTGAGAATAAGAACACTGAGGCAAATACTAGATGCACTCCTGCATTATTTCTCTTTCCATCTTTCCAGTCCTGCTGATTGTTGTTCAGATGGGGTATGAGTGAGCATTGTACACTTGATTCATGGGATATTTTGCAGACATTGTTAGAAGCATGGATATAAGGTTAATAAACTAACCTCTAAAATTCCTAAATTGTATTCACATGGAAATGAATATGGTATCCAGTACCATATGATTACCAGAGCAGTGCAAAGTGATCTCAGCTGGAGTTCTTTCTTCTACATTTGAGTTGAAGATGCGATGTGAAAATATGGAATATTAATAATTCATTGGAAAGACATCTTTGTCATGGACTCATTGCTTAGTTTTGGTTTGCAGTTGTAATAAATTCTTTTGAAATTATGATTGTCAGGTAATACTCAGGTTTCACAGGTTGCCAGCATTCAAAATCTGCCCTGACATTTTGGAAAGAGTAATCAGCTTCAGATGTAAGAATGTTTATGGTATAGTCCATATATTTGCCAGGAAACTGGCCAGGAAAAGCATCTGTTTTTTGGAGTCCTTGTAAATTTAGAAACAGGAAGCAGAGATTAAAGAGAGATTTTGAAGTGTTAAGGTTATGTAAAACTGAATTGTGTAATGATGAGAGAGAACCAACCACTCTTGCTTTGTTTCCTAAATTTAGGATGACAGCAGTGAACTTATCCAGGGTTCTGAGAACATTGGTAACAGCCACAGTAGACAAGGAACATCTGACTCAGCAGTTTTTAAAGAGAACTCATTAAGTAAGATGTCACAGAGAAATGAATACTGGAAGAATGAGGAACACAGCAAAAACAACTTCGATGAGGCTGTCTTATCAAAACCACAGAGTTCCACCATGAGAAAAACAGAATCTATTAGCTCTCAGAGAAGTTTAAAGCCTATCCTTTCTCGTTCTCCAATTCAAAGTAAATCCAAATCCTTTAGAGTAATTAGAAATGTATCTGAAGAAACTGTAAGATTTGAAGGAGTTTCAGATCAATTAGAAAGATCTGTCAGTAAAACATCTCTCAAGAAAGTCTCAAAAGGAAATTCATGTCTGACAGCACAGACTTGTGTAAGTGATTTTTACTTTGAAATTAAATTACTAGATTGTATAGAGGAATTATGTTAGATATACCCATTTGCATTAAGTGATTAATAGTACATATTTCATTCAGATATATTCTGGCTTCATCATAACAGCATTTACTGTGCTCAGTCTGTTGAAAGTTGATTTTGTAGGAGTTTGTGACACACAAAATAATACTCCAAATATAACAGAAATCACAAAGGTTTGTAGATAAAAAGGTGTGTCATTGAGCAACTCATATTTTGGAAATATATGAGTTACAAAATAGTTGGGGCTGAAAGGTTACAGAGGAAAATTGGCAGATTTTAAATTGCTGTATTAACGAATGACCACAGAAGGAGTGTTAATTTGGGTACTTCACGATCTCTCTGTGTCTGCCCTGAGCAATGATAAATTATGTGACTGAGAGCCAGCAGCAAGGCAGCTTCTGTCCAGCAGTCAGCCATAGATGGCTGGAGAGAATAACAGGGCAAGGACAGGGAAAGCATCCGGGGGTAGCTCAGCAGCAGAGCCCTGCAGGCTTCCTTCCTGCAGTCCTTGGCTTAGCCATTTCTTCAGGAAAGGTGGTGTCTGTGGTGAATAACTGCTGGTGGAGTTTTTTCCCACAGATGTGTGTGTTTGCTTTTTTGCATCTATATGGCCTTTGCCATGTGACAGTGAATTTCAAACTTTAACTGCTATTTGTGGGAAAAAAGTACGTATCTTTTTTTTAAAAAAATGCATTGTCTCATTACTGGTGCTTTCTTATTCTTCTGTTTGTTATAAAAAACAATGAATTTTTTTTTTAATTAATATTCTCACCTGTACCACTTCCTACTTCATGGCTGTGTATCATATTCCTTTGCAGGTGTCTCTTTTACAGGTCTAGGAGTTTTATGGTACTTAGTGCCAGGATTGCTATTTTGTGATTTTTGGGGGGATCATTTTACCCAGGGATGTTGAATTGAACTACTGCGTGGTCATTATTGTATTGGGATTGTATTGGGTCATTGTATTGTATTGTATTGGGTCATTATTGTATTATTTGTTTTCTAATATCTTGGCTATATCTTGAATTTCTTGTAATATCACTGGTCCCCAGGTACTGCACACCTCTGGGGACCAAAAGAATAGACTCTTCTCTTTTGGGGGGCTCTATAAAGTAATTATGCATTGTTTGGAAAAATTTTTCTGCTTTAGTGTCTTGGAATATGATTTCCTTTACTTGGAGGAAATGGACATCTATAATTTTTGTGTCCTTGTATTTTGTCTCCTCTGCTGTAGAAAAGGGAGTGTGCTGTGGTTCTGCTGGGGGAATTTTGGTCTATAGTATTTCTATGACCTGTTGATACAGTTAATATTAGTTACCTGATTTGACAGTCTCTGTGAAAAGGGAAGCAGGAGTGATGAGTTCCATGGGACATTGCTGCGAATGGGGCAGGGCCATCCCACTGAAAGGTTCAACCTGCCTGGCTGTGGCTGCTGAAGATGGACAGCTCTGCAGTGAACTGTGGGTATGGAAATGCAGGCACAGAGCTGGGAGGAGCAATCTGAATTGGGCACCAGATTAAAGAACAGTGTCTAGGATAGCATGTTCAGCTTTGTTGTGTGTCCTTGATGGGGAAATGCTCATCCTGCCCTGCCATGGATGCTTCAGTGCTCTTTGTGAAATGAGTCTCTTTTAGTACTGGTGCAGGGGCTGGGTTTTATATGTCTCTCAGTGTTGTGAGGTTGTTTCTCGGACTGGGGATTCTGGAAATCTCTTCCTGTATCCTGCAAGTAGTTTATTGATTGCTGAAGGCCCTGCACTTTTCCTGAGAGCATCCTTTTCCATGGAGGTTGTGGAGACTGGTTTCCTTTGGGAAGGAAGTATATTAGGGGGAAGAAAGGGGAATGAAACAAAACAGTGCAAGTGAAAATCAGAAATAGTGCTGAGACTGTATTATCATGAGAAATATCAGTGGCTGGTGATTTTAAAGACTACATAAAGCAAAAAAATTAAAAAGCAAAGAAAATCCTGTTAATAGCAGCATATGTTCTATGTATTTATGATCTGGAAAAGACATTAGAATTGCCACTAGTGATGTAGAAAATGTAGAAGAAAGCAATGCATGGGTTCATTTCTATTTGGGAAGAAGATAATGTTTCTGTAATTTTCAGTGATAGGAAAAGCCCCAGCTGATAGCAATAATCTGATTCCATTTTTCTTAGACATGGTAATATGCAGTGAATGTGTATGATAAAATTTGTTTATATTTTGCATTCCCTAACCCCCCTGTTATAGTTTATAGGAATTTATTTTTTCTTTTTTCCAGTAGCTACTTAACATCTTTGCGATGCGGGTGAGTTCCTCGTTCTCGTTGGCCACAGAGGCCAGGGCGGGGCTTTCCTCCTGTGAGTGGCGAGGTGGTGAAAGAGACCTCAAAGGGAGCGGCGGACAGGAGCGTGGCACAGCCCTTCACACAGGCAGGGCCAGCAGGCAGGGTTGCAGGTCTCCTCCTGCTAGTGGGGTGGGGGTTTTTTTCCCTGGTGGATGCAGGGAAGGCTGTGGATGTTGTCTATTTGGACTTCAGCAAGGCCTTTGGCACTGTCTGCCACAGCACACTCCTGGAAAAGCTGGCCTTGGACAGGAGCACTCTGTGCTGGGTTAGGAACTGGCTGCATGGCCGGGCCCAGAGAGTGGTGATGAATGGTGGCAGCCAGTCACCAGTGGTGTCCCTCAGGGGTCTGTGCTGGGGCCAGCTCTGTTCAATATTTTTATTGACCACATGGATGAGGGGATTGAGTCTTTCATTAGTAGATTTGCAGATGACACTAAGCTGGGAGCGTGTGTCAATCTGTTGGAAGGTAGGAGGGCTCTGCAGAGAGACGTGGAATGGCTGGATGGATGGGCAGAGTCCAGTAAGATGAAGTTTAATAAGTCCAAGTGCCAAGTCCTGCATTTTGGCCACCTGCAGTGCTCTGGGCTGGGGACAGTGTGGCTGGACAGTGCCCAGGCAGAAAGGGACCTGGGGGTGCTGGTGACAGCCATGAACATGAGCCAGCAGTGTGCCCTGGTGGCCAAGAAGGACAAAGGCACCTGGCCTGTGTCAGGAATGGTGTGGCCATCGGGAGCAGGGAGGTCATTCTGGCCCTGTACTTGGTACTGCTGAGGCCACACCTCGAGTGCTGTGTCCAGTTCTGGGCCCTCACTTTAGGAAGGACATTGAGACACTTGAGCGTGTCCAGAGGAGGCAACAAGGCTGGTGAACAGCTGAGGGAGTGGGGTTGTTTAGCCTGGACAAAAGGAGACTCAGAGGTGACCTTATCACTCTCTGCAACTCCCTGAAAGGTGGCTGTGGTCAGCTGGGGGTTGGTCTCTTTCTCCAGGCAGCACTGACAGAATGAGAGGACACAGCCTGAAGCTGTGCCAAGGGAAATACAGGTTGGATGTTAGGAAAAAGTTTTTTACAGAAAGAGTGATAAAGTACTGGAATGGTCTGCCCAGGGAGGTGGTGGAGTCTCCATCCCTGAATGTGTTTAAAAAAAGACTGGATGTGGCATTCCGTGCCGTGGTTTAGTTGAGGTGTTACGACATGGATTGGACTCGATGATCTTGAAAGTCTCTTCCAACCCAGTGATTCTGTGATTAAATGTATTCCTTGTTTCCTGATACTTGCAAGTTTTAGAAAATTGTTCCACTTACAATTCAAGTATGTTTATTACTTATCATAACTGTTACCTATTTGTCCATAATAAATGAAATTATACATGTATTACTTTCCTGAAAGATATTATCAGTGTTTAATACAGTCATCAACTTCATCCTATAGAATATGGCTAAATGTAGACTCTCTAGATGAATTGGAATAGTTGATTATTAATTTAGACAATAAGGTTATTCCCATACAGCACTTGTAGCTGTAAAAGTGTTGTGCATGTGATTTGGTGCTTGGAAGTATTTTTTTTCAAGAACAAATCCCATTATTAATGTATAGAAACTCATTAGCTACAGACTTTGTTTTATTGCTACAAAACATAAGATTAAAGTATTTGCCTCATCTAGGTCTTATACTTGATTTGATCAAGTCTTAAAATTTTACGGAAGCCCTTCTATGGAGTTCTTTGATACTTCTTTTTGTGTTCATGCAGAGGACTAGTGAAGGGGAAAAAGTGCTTAACCAAGTCTTCTGCAATTGATTTGCCTGCTGCTTAATATGTTTTAAGGACCTGGTTTCTTGCAATGTTTTATTCATGTTTTAATAGAGTTCTCTATTATTACGTTCAAATATTTTTTAATTAAGAAAGAAGTATAGCCCTCTGGGTAACGTTGCAAGCATGTAGATAGCTGGTAATTAAAGTTTTCCACACATATAACTACATTCAAACAATTCTGAATAAATTATTTGAACCTAGAAGAATGCAGATGTCATTATATATGAAAAAAAATCCTTTAAACAACATGTTTTATCAATCTAGCAAAAGTTTTAAGTGCTTAATAAAAATACTTTATTATTAGGGGAGGATATGCAAATAGACAAGATAAGCTTTTAATTACGAAATGAAATATTAATTCTAGACAAATTTACGAGTATTGCAAAATTAGTTCTTACATCAAAAGATTCTCCTAAATTACAAAGTTAACTTAATTTCAAATTCAGTTTTCAAATTCTCTTTTGAAAACTAACAAAGACAATATAAAATTTTTGAAGAGGCTTTTTGGTAGTAGTCATCTGAAGTTGAAGAATAAATATTCCAAACTCTTTCTCCTTCATTAGTTTATTGTAGGGGATGTTTAACACAGAAAATGGTCATAGCATCTCTTCTCCTTCCTGAGTGTGATATTTTCAGAGTGAGACCATTGCAGGAAAAGAAAACAGAATTAAATTTGAAATAAGCTGGGGAGGAGATGGGGGAACTGCATATGTTTAGAATTAAGCTGTAATAATTCAAAAAATCTATGCATCTTTCTTCATAGATGTAAAGGAAAAGACAAGCAAGTTTGGGCAATTTTTTATGCTTTTATTAAAAAGAGAATGAGATAAAAAGATTTTTTTTAATAGTTAGTGCTTTTATTCTGCAGAGCACCAGTTCATTCTGTCAGTTTAATGACTGCATACCAATTATATGAAGGAAGAAAGATAAGCCAAAGCTTCTCTTATAATAATCAAATAACTGCAGAAGGTTTATATATAGGAAAATTAACAGGAAATCAGCATGTTCAGTAAGATCAATAAAAGTTACAGCAGCTGCAGATCTGGCAGAATACTGATACATCAGAGCAAAGCAGGCTCCCCAGGCATAACAAAGAGAGCTTTGGGTGAGGTGAACAAATGACTAATAGTCACTGAGCTAGTAATAGGCATTCAGAAATGGTCTAGAGAAAACATGTCATTTTTTTAGGATTAAAAATGGTAGTAATAATCAGAATAATCAAGAATTAAGCTTGGACCTCATTAGCCAGGGGTAAAAAAGGAATGGTAGCTGTGCAAACTGCTTCTGTCATCTTACGCTTTGTATCTTCTATCGTCTTCTCTCTTCTTGTACCTTGTATCTTATATACGTAGGAAGAAAGCAAAGGAGTTATAATTCCATTATGAATTCTGGTGGTAAGGTGACTTCTGTACCCCTCAAAGACACACTAAAACATTACACACTGCATTTCATAGCAGGAAAAGTTGTCAGTGTTCATATCCCCTTGTACTGCTGACTTGTGCATGTTCTTGAGATCTTCAGTTACCCAGTGCCTTCTCACAGCAAAAGAGCCAGAGAAATCCTCCCTTCTGCCATGAATATGATACATTCATGGTCTAAAAGCTCCATTATTTTCACTAGAATCAAATCTCTGACCCTCTTTGCAATACTGTTATGTAGTGTGTCACATCCCACTCGCCAATACTGCAGTGATCTAAATCCATTCAAGTCCTGGTCACTGCCTGGATTCACTTTTCAAGCAGAAATGCTTTGTACTTACATTTAGAACCAAAACTAAATGTCTCAAATATTAGACTTGTTTCTTTGTGAGAAAGCAATCTATATGGACCCTTTAAAAAGGGGAAAGCTTTTCTTAAAGAAGGAGTTCTTTAAACAAAGATAGTGCCAACACCAGGTTGGGTTACTTTAGACTATCTTATTTTAAGGTTTTGAGTGGAACTTAAGTACCAACTGCAAAATGGTTAGTATGTGTTTGCAGCTTTTGGCCTGTGGATCAAGTTTGGTATAACAATTAGAGTTACATTAACAATTCCACCAGTGGATTTAAAGAAAAATGAAAATACATTGAAGTTTACTTGAAAACTTGAAAACTTGAAAGCTAGCAAACTGCCAGAATAACCTTTGAAATTTAGTGTTGACATNAGCAAATTGCCAGAATAACCTTTGAAATTTAATGTTGACATGGCTTTCCAGAGAAATTTTATGCTGTGCTTGACCAATAACTAAATGTTACATTGATGGTGTTGATGATACTGTGGTAACTGTGGGATTTGCTTTAATTCAAGATTTGCATTTAATAGCTGATGGACTTTTGAACTTATTAAAGACTGCTTTTATCTTCTGTATTTAATTGCAGTGGAACAGCAATTTCACCAAATACTCTGGATCAAAACTGCAGTTCATTCCAGTGCTTGTGGTATTCTTCCTTCCTGGAATTGTGTGTAAATATACTTGATCTTCATAGCTGAACAGAAATCTATTAACTAATTTTTTTCTAGTAAACATTTTGTTTCTCTTTCAGTATTGGAGCTTTTTGAAGATTCTTCTGAGAGATTCTCCAAGTTCTCTCTGGGACTCCGTCATCTATTCTGTTCAGTGATCCTGTCTATATTGTTGACTTTTCCATTTTATTTCACAGGAGTATGACAGGAAAAAGTACCAGTCAAATAGACTGAGTTCGTCTGAGCTACAGATGCTGGCCAGCACAAAGAGACAACAAAATGAAGAATTACAGGATGCTGGGATCTCCCGTGGGCTGAGCGCCCCACACATCAATTGCTGCAATGCCAACATAAGTGTAAGCAGTGATAATCATACATCAGCCTGGAACTCTTGTTTTCCACCAGTAGGTCTTAACCCACAGTATTTTCTCCGGGGCCTTGAATACTAAGTTTTCTTTGAGTAGAGTTGAAATTTAAGGTATCGTTGCCAAAGGCTCTTAGAATTTACCAAGTAAAACATTTAACCAAGACACACATACTTTCAGCATGTTCTGTAGTACCACCATGGATAAAGAGCATATCTATTATGTATATTCCATCCTAGAATCCCAAATAATCATGTAGGCTGTACAGTTCATCACAATAGTGGCTGACAACCTGCAGGTGTGTGATATAGTACTTAAAAATAGTTCCAAAATAAATGAAAGGCAGATATACCAGTCAGGAGCTGCCTTACAGTGTGAGTAGTGGAAAGTAATTGCTTCTTACAATGATAAAGTCTCATTACTGAAAAGCTAAATGTTTAAAGAACTGAAGCAGGAGAAAGCAGCAAAAAGCTGCAGTGGTTCTAAGCATTTAATATGTGATCATAATGTATTTTACACCTTGGATCATTATTTTTCCTGGCACAAAGTGGTACAGAATCACACACAGCTGCACTATGGAACAGTACTGCTATAAGAAGCAGAGTATTTGTTGCAGTCCACCAAAAAGTATTGAATGTATGAAAGCACAGAACAACATTTCAGGAACTATATAAAGGTACTAGCAGGAGCTGCTGTAAAACTAGATAACCTCATACTCCATTTATATATCAGCAATATAGCAGTTATTTTATTACAGTTGAAGCAGTAATAAACAATGATTGTGGCTTAAGTAAAGCACACAGCAAAATTCTGAGGCAAATCCAACATTAGAAAAGTAAACACAGCTGTGTTGCCCCAATATTAACTATTGCAGAGTAAATGCTCTAAAATGTTAGGTGCAAATTACCTTCAAGGTTCTGCAGGGTCCAAATAGAAGCCTGTAGCAGCAACTTTCCATAGTGAATGGTCAACACAGTGCTGGGACTTTGGAGTACCCCGTTAAATGGAGATTTCAAAGGAGAAGAAATGTGTTGATAAGTGGATAATTGTACAAATAGGAACTTGATTTACAGAGTTGTATTTTGCAGGACATCAGAGAAACATTAGTTGGTATTAACTATTTGATATACGTCTCCATTACACATTCTGTTAACTTAATATTTCCAACGTGTTTTCTCCATACTCATTAAATAGGCTCAAAAAATGGTACAAATCTGCAAGACCAGACAAATGGAACTCAATTAAATATAGAGAATAGCAGTCTCATTAATTTTTAGTAGTTTAATTATAAGGAAATTGATAAGAATATTTAGACACATCAGGTTTGGTTAATACAAATTACATGACTAAAACAAAATGAACTTTTAAAGTAAAATGTACTGCTGCAGTATTCAGTGAAGCACAATGTGATTGCAAAGACTATTCTTTGATCTTATTGCCTTGATCAACTTCTGTAGCTTGAATCTAAAATAGTGTTTAGATATAATAGGTTAGTAATATCGTTAGTAATATAAATTGCAATTTAATATAGTTGTAGTTTTTCGTAACAGCCCTTTATGGCCATCTTTCTCTACATAATTCAAGCATAAAAAGCAGGATTTTGTCTTTGAGAGAATTCTTCATATTTCATTCAGCTGACTGAAGAGTTTGGTGTGCCTTACACATTCAGCCTTGTCAGGTTTCTCCTCTACATTTTGCAATGTGAACATTGAGGGTTTAGAATTAAATGGCAAGAACCTAATTTCCAAGGAAGGATAACTTAGGAAAAAAACCTAATCTTTTTCAGAAAAAGACTAACCACTTAGTCCCTCACAAAAATAAAGAAATTCAGCTTTCCAAGTACCCATTTACCTTTAGGGAGAGCAACACTGTACCAGTACAGTGTCAGTCAGTCCCCAGAATCTCCTGTTTCACTTCATACTTTCCTTGCTGAGATATCAGCCAGAGCACCAGCTATTCAGAGATATGATGGAAGTTTTTTGAGTATGGACTCGTGTGTTTAGCCCTACTTGATGTAATTCTGTCCCAACATTTGGAAAAATGCCGACTATCTATGTGAGAGGGATAATTCACTTTGTAGCCCTTTGGTACCTAAGAAGGCTGTTAACAACATTTGTTAGTGGAGGTGATTATTTAATCACCCTACATTCTTTTAACACAAAAGCTCTTAAAAGAGTAGTTGGGGGAATTGTTGGCTTGCTGATGTTAAATGTCAGTGCATTTTGATATGCTTACAACATTTCAGCAGACTTGAGAGAAGCAATGCTATGCCGGTATTCAGATGGTTAGCTGAAATGAAAAAGTCTTAAGTCATGCATTCTCCTTCTGTAAGACCTAAAATCATGGAATTATAGAATACTTTGGTTTGGAAGGGATCTTTAAAGCGCATCTAATCCATCCCTCCTATCACTGGGCAAGGACACCTTGCACTAGATCCTGTTGCTCAGGTCCCCATCCAACCTGGCCTTGAACATTTGTAGGGATGGGCAGTCACAGCTTCTCCAGGCAACCTGTTCCAATGCCTCAGCGCCTGCATTGTGAAAAATTCTTCCTAACATCTGGTCTAAATCTACCCTCTTTTAGTTTAAAAGTGTTGCCCTTTGTCCTACCACAACAGGCCCTGCTAAAAAATGCCCCCGTCTTTCTTGTAAAGCCTCCTTTAGGTACTGAATGGCTGCAGTAAGATCTTCCCAGAGTCTTCTTTCTCCATGCTGAAAACCCCAGTTCTCTCAGTCTGTCTCTACAGGAGAGGTCTTCCAGTCGTCTGATAACTTTTGCAGCCCCACTCTGGACTCACTCCAGCAGGTCCATGTCTTTCCTGTGCTGAGGACCCCAGAGCTGGACACAGTACCCCAGGTGGGGTCTCACAGGGGCAGAGTAGAGGGGCAGAATTCCCTCCCTGAACCTGCTGCCAATGCTTCCTTTGGATGCAGCCCAGAATATGATTGGCATTCTGGTCTGACAGGTCATGTCCAGCTCTGCATCCCCCAATACTCTCAAGTCCTTCTCCACAGGGCTGCTCTCAATGTATTCATCCCCCAGTACTAGTAAACTCATCTTTTCTTCAGCTTGCAGTTTTTACAGAGAAGTGTTCCTTATATGTATGTTTATTCTTTATATATAGTTATATTAAAAAAATGTGTAGAATAAAAGCAGATTTGTTTTTATGTCCCTGATCTTTAGTACCACCATTGTTTAAGATAATTTTCAAATGCTCAATCCTTCCAAAATCAGATGTACAAACTGCAGAAAAGTTTATAGATATCTATATATAGATATAGATCTGTAGCCATCTTCCAGCTGCATAGGAAAATTATTTTAGCAGTGCAGTATATAGAAAAGAAATAGAAATTATCCTCATGTTGGAATTTGAGAAATTAAGGACANGCCCCACTCTGGACTCACTCCAGCAGGTCCATGTCTTTCCTGTGCTGAGGACCCCAGAGCTGGACACAGTACCCCAGGTGGGGTCTCACAGGGGCAGAGTAGAGGGGCAGAATTCCCTCCCTGAACCTGCTGCCAATGCTTCCTTTGGATGCAGCCCAGAATATGATTGGCATTCTGGTCTGACAGGTCATGTCCAGCTCTGCATCCCCCAATACTCTCAAGTCCTTCTCCACAGGGCTGCTCTCAATGTATTCATCCCCCAGTACTAGTAAACTCATCTTTTCTTCAGCTTGCAGTTTTTACAGAGAAGTGTTCCTTATATGTATGTTTATTCTTTATATATAGTTATATTAAAAAAATGTGTAGAATAAAAGCAGATTTGTTTTTATGTCCCTGATCTTTAGTACCACCATTGTTTAAGATAATTTTCAAATGCTCAATCCTTCCAAAATCAGATGTACAAACTGCAGAAAAGTTTATAGATATCTATATATAGATATAGATCTGTAGCCATCTTCCAGCTGCATAGGAAAATTATTTTAGCAGTGCAGTATATAGAAAAGAAATAGAAATTATCCTCATGTTGGAATTTGAGAAATTAAGGACAGCTTGAAATTCTTGTCATGATTAAACTTTAATGCTTACATGTGTTTCCAGGTTGTATCTTTCTGATTCTTTAAATCACTAGTATCAATTGCTTTCTCTTATGTTTTTTAAAGATAAATAAGAAGTATTTTCTTACATTTTTTTTCTTAATTTTATACATTTGTGTCCTTTAGGTGGAATCTATGGCAACAGCACCACCAGAAGGCAGTTTTTTGTGTATCTTTAATTTTGAAATACCTTTGATGTTTTGCAAGGCAGGGCAGAGTATAATCATGTTAAATAGTGAATTTATATATCAAAGTAATATTCTATTTATAAACCACATTCTATGTGAGTTCAATTTTTTTTCATCACTTAACCATTTTTAGCCTGATTTCCAGAGTCATTGAAAAGTACCATGTTACTGACTTTAATGAATCTGAGAAACCCTTTTGAATGTAAGGGCACACAGATCCATCATATTACTAAGTTGCAGTTAGAACAGATGTCCTTCAACAACTACAAAACAGAGATACTGATTGTGGGTTTATATTCTATGATAGTTTACCAAGAAGTGAATAAATGCTGTCAGGAGAAAATGTTGAAATGTAAGTGGTTTAGCTGCTGCTGTAAACTATGACAGCCAAAAAGGGATAAAATCACTTGGAATATTGTACACTGCCAAGCATAGGCTCAGTTATAAATGTGTAAAACTACTTTAAAATGGGTTTACTTTGCAGGAGATTTGCAAAGCCTTGTAAAATGTGTGTGGGGCAGAGTTTCAATTCAGTAATATGTGTATGTAGAGCTAAATATTTTAAAATATTTTATTTGACCATGTCTCACCTGAATGTTTTCTTAAATCTTAAGACCTAGGAAAATCCATGCTAGATTTGCAACACTATGAAAGACACAGTTCTATATATTGCAGAATTTAATGTGAAGTTTATACCCACACATATATACATTATCCAAGAAAATTTGCAAAGCTTACAAAACATTTCTGTTTAAATGCCTTGCTTTAGTCTAGAGATCCTGTAATTCTTGCCCTGTCAGAGAATTGGCCCATTCAGCTTCTTGGATAGTTGTTTCCACACTTCAGACACCAATTTAGATAAAACACAAACATTCTGAAGAAAGACCATCTATATGAGAATTGTGGATATCTTACTGCATATGGTCCCTGTTTCTCAGCAGAAATGGAGATTGAGAAGAAAGAAATGAATGAGAAGGAAGATTCTCCTGATTGCTTACTGATATATCCTGGAAGCTTGTAGTGGTATAATAGCAATATAATGTTGCATTAGCAGATTCCAAATTATACCCATCACTAAGATGTGTCTTTCAAGTAAGGAGTACTCTCAGAGAAGAAAGATTACTTGTCCCACAAGCAGCTTCCTAAATACAAATTCAGTCGCATAAGTCTTGATCTGAAAAATATTTGAAAGAGTACTTCCAGGTTCATACTTAATTTGTGGAAGGTCTTCTGGCCTCCTTTGTGAGTTTTCAGAAAAGAAAGCTGCTTAACACAAAAATGGTCTGGCAGAACTGAAGCCTGACAGACAAGAGGAGTGATATTTAAACCCAGAATTATGCCAACTGTGAGCTCAGTTTGACAACCCCTGGAGGGATCTGTTCACATCAAGTCAAATTGCAAAACTGAGGCAGAGTATTCTTCACTATGAAATGAGACTAAATATTATTTAGACATACATTCTGGTTCATAGACTGACTAATTCACTCTCTGTTTTGTCCTCATGTTCCACTAGCTATCATCTGGGAATTGCACTATCCACCACCAGCCAGTGAGTGAGTCATATTTAATAGTAATCAGGATGTCATTCATCCTGAACATGTATTTTACAACATCCCTTTCCATTTTCTGAAAACATGAGGAGATACTCTTTTTTTAATTATTTTTGTTTAAAAAAATTCATTTTATAACACTTTTTATTATTTTAGTATTTAATGTAGTAAATTGTACAAGTATTGTTAATATATGCTTACATTTTCACTTCTTTTGCATTTCCTTCAATGAGTTGTTTAGAACTTTTTTGAGGTGTGTGATAATGGCAGGGAGAATCTCTTCTGGTAGTACAGCATATATTCTGGGAGAAAATGTATTTGTGGATTTTAGAATTCTTGAATTTTTACATAAGTTTATGAATATTGATCTTTCTAGCAAATAACTCTTTTTAATGCCATAAACCAAATGTAGTTTTAAACTTTTGGGGCATGTACTTCAAATGGGTAGGTGAGATTTGACTGGAAAATTATCATATTTTATATGAATATTCATACAGTCCACTGTTAGCTATTCATGAACAACTTAATCCAGGCTTCAGAGCTGCAGTGCCAGGGAGAATCATATGTGCTTCAATAACCCTCATTTGGGACTGCTAAAGTTACTGTTATTGCTGCCTCTAACCTGGTCTGCCAGCCCTCTTACCTCTCCCTTGGTGTTTTCTACTCTTCAAAATGGTTCATTCTGCACAGATCCTACCAAGGGTTCCTTCCTCATGCTTTGTACACATGTTCAATCCAGGCTCTTCTTCAGACAAGACTTTGCCACCCTCCATCTCTGAAGTTTCCTGACTGTCCCAACACACTCACAGGCAGCAGAGAAATAACTGTATGATCGACTCCTTAATTCATATGTATTTCCAACCAGACAAGAATCATGCTTAAAATTGTACTTTTGTTCAGTTAGGGCCAGAATATCCATTTTTAATTTCACATATAAGAAAAAAGGCTGTAAAATTCTAATGTCAGAAGCTGCAAATGTATACGCTCATACCAGATCTCTGACATGCTTCTAAACAATCTATTATTTTTGTTTTCCACAGCCCATCAGTCAGGAGCATCGCTACCAGAAAGAAATGAGCCCACTTTCTCATTCCAACCCACGGTAAGATTCCATTTATAGCCCAGGCAGTAAGGATTCAGTTAGAGTGTTCTGAATATTAAATGTGACACTCTTTGATTTAATCTTCAATCTCTTTTCAATTCCAACCTCCTCTCAGAGGGCTTTATTGCTCGTTTTAGTCATTGTCTACAGTATGTCTGAGCTGTCCGGGAACACAGAACTGAATTCTGCATGTTTTGGATGTACCACTGTGTATTCAAAGTATCTGACACAGGCCTTGCTCCTACATCTGCTTTGATGTGTGATTCAGCAAATCATCCTCATCTCACATACATACACTCTCATCTATTTCTTTCTCCCTCTCTGCTTTGAAAGCGTAGAACTAGAATTCTGTATGTGGCTGTAGGTGTCAGGGAATCAATTTGTTCCAAAAAATTTTAATGCTACTTATTAAGAAAGGGATTTTTTTCAATAGCTAGCCGAATTAGGAGAGGGGGTTACAACACTCTGGAATAGAGCAAAGGGATCCTGTCTACAGCATATTTTATCTGTCAGGTTTTTAGCTTGATCTGTTTTGCTTGGAATCAGCAACAAAATCCCCATGACTTTAATGTAAGGTGAGATGACAAGGGGAGAAGGTGGTTAAGGAAAATTAATCACATTGAGACTGTTGAGATAATCAAGATTAATTATCCAGTTTCAGACCTGCTTTGTACCTGTGAAACCCTAACATCATTTTGTCAATTTTTTTAACTGCCTGAACAAAAGGTGTACTAATTTTTAAAAGCAGTCCTATTTCCCTTTCACTTGGTGCCATTAATGTGGATTTTGCTTGTCCAAGTTTTAACTGAATGATATATGTGTGTTGGGGGACAGGGATAGGAGGAGAGGACATTTCAGTTACAACTTCTTTATATTTTACCAACAGTCTGGAATGTTTTATGAGAGCTCACTGTCAGGCTATTGTGCAGGATAATATGTTTCTCTTCACACAGATGTTTTCAGCCATGTGTCTCACTTGCTATCCATATTTTTATGGATTCAAAATCTTCTGATTAGATTTTATGAAGTGAACAATCTGAAACTTTCTGTGCAAGTTCACCCAGATGCATCAGTTACTGCAAGACATAGCCATGTATTTCCAATATATTATTGGAGTTAAAGAATAATCCTGGATTCCTGTTCCCTTTCACATGTAAATCAAGGTACATACATTTGTCTCTATCTCTCTGCCTTAGGTGATGGTTGTCTAAGGAACCATCATCTCCTTATGAGTTATTGAATGGATGAAGTGGACAGGGATAGTTGACTACAGTCCACAGAGTATAACAGGAGGTACCTTGAGACAGAACTTTGGACTCTTGATTCCAAAGTTGATTTTATAGTTCTGATGACATTATAACTGCCTATATTTTAGTGCAAGCTACATTGTTTGTCTTCTTTTTGCCCATACATTGGTTAAGTCAGGTTTTATTTAGTTATTTTTGTGCATATGCCAAAGCAATTCAGTACTTGGTACATTTTGTATACTGAAAAAACAAATAAACACCATTATCTATAAAAAAATGTTTCATCATATCAAGTTAATATGATCAACAATGGAAACTTGTATTTCCATATAATAAAATTTAAAACAAAATAGTATAATTTATGACTTAGTTCTTACGCTATTTTAATCCAGTACACACAGTAGACTTAAATTTCCCTAGAAATCATTTTCGAGAAATGCAGGTGGTATTCATAAAATACCTGACTTACAAGTGCCTCATAAATTCAGTAACCCTTGTGAACTGCCAGAAAAGCATTATTAGGCTGTAAATACAGAAGATGACAAAATTATGAGGTCAGTTTGCATCATGATATAAAAACTGGAGATGATGTGACTTGAATACCATTATTCATATTGTTACCTTTCATTTATAATGGAAAACTGTAATGTTTTTCACAGAGAATGTGTACCTAAATAAGAGAGAAATAGAATTAATGGTAATTCTATAACTTAGTTCCTAAATTGTTTTTAAAGGTAATTTTAAAAAATCTGTATAAGCAACTAGAAAATGTCTAAAACTTTGTAAGCCTACTGTAGCTTTATAGGAAACACATGGAATATCTGAAATACAGTCCCTTTAGGTGTGTGGGTGTAAATGCTATGGTATAAAGACAGTTACATGGTGCATTTACTGAATGAACAAATAGTTTATTGTAAAGAGGGGTAAAGAACAGGTCTTGGGTAATTTTTTAAAGTGTAGTATTTTCTGGGAAATGAAAAGAGACCAATGTGGAAGCTATTGTCCAGTAAATGTAGGTTCTGTCCATAATGAGATAAAAGGACAAGCCAGGAAAGAAAGCCTGTGAAGGTAATGGAAATTCAGTCAATAAAATTACTCAGCTTGACTCATTGTCCATTGGTTCCAGTGGGTAAAGGTCGTAAGTCTGCCAAGAACATTGCTCCTGCCATACAAATCACCCCACCTGGTGCTGCTCTGCAAGGCAGAGAACCAGTTAATGAGAGGAGACAGCTGAGTGCAGAGGCTGCAGAGCCAGGAGCTGAGGTGATGTGCAGTGCTCTGACCCTGGATGTGCAATTCCCACAAGTGATGCGCTGCTGGCAAAACTCGGGAATTGCTTTCTTCTCTGCAAACTGGGAGCTGTAACTATCTGTGGTGCTCCTTCCTCCAGTGCAAGGACTCCATTTTGCTATGTAACCAGCATCTGCTTAGTAAGATTTTGTCCTCCAAACTATTTGTGCATCATAGAAGGTTTGGAAGTTTCACTAAAGGAAATCCTGGAAGATAGTAAGTGTTTGAAAGTTTCAGCCATACTGAACTGTGATATGCAGAGCTGCTCTCTGAAAAAGATCACTTGGACATAATTTATTAATAGACTTTTATAAACTTCTACAGATGCTTTCCAGAAAATTTATTTCTGATAATAGATGTTTTTTTGCCTTAGAGAAAGGTTTCAACTTTTTAGAAAAACCCTATCTTTATAAACATTGCCTCACTAGATCCTGTCTTGGCATCGTACTCAACTCTTCCCAAACTACCAAATAAAATTTGTTCCTCTTGTTCAAACAGTTCTTCCCCAGAAACTGCACTAAAGTAGGGCACAAATATTTCAACATAATATTTAATTGAGTATCCTTTCACAAAAAGTATATTTTACTTAAATAATTTCGTGCCAAATGTGCATGGCCAAATTTTCAATTAGATTTTACCCAGATGTTTCTTTTTGGGTTTCTTCTATCTAAAATTAGCTGATAAGGCCCTCAGCCTCTGACAAATGATTAAGAGCCACTGACCTCCCTTCATGTGGGCTTGGTATGAGCTGACTTAAGCAGGTTGTCTTGTCATTGTAAACTACACCTGTTAAGTCAGAGTGATTGGGATGTCATCATTATTCTTTCCTCAACAATCAAAAAAACCCAAAAAACGAAACAACACAATCGACCCAAAGAAAAGTAAATAACATTTTCATTCCTTTTATGGTAAATGTTATAGATTTGAGATTTGTCACCACAAAATGTTTCACTGATACGGAGAATGGTGGCATTGAGGAGGAAAATAACTTTTTTAAAAAAAGTTGTTGGGTTTACCTTAAGGAAAAAACCAGAGCCCAAATCCTCAGTTGCTACTTTATCCAACAATGCAATTTTCGTATTTTTGTAAGATATGCATGCACAGCATTTCAGGTGATGAATCATGAAATGCATAAACATGTACCTTTAGCTAAAATTATCTTTTAATTATATTCAAACTTGATGACTGGTAAAATTTAGGTATGTTAGTTATAAATACAAATTATGTGTAAATACAATGAAAACCTCTTTCTGTACATTCTGACCACTCCATTGGTTTTAGAGAATAAATGATTTCTTCCTCTTTCTTTGAAATTTTCTTCTAGAGAAGTCTTTTTTTAGAACCTATCGTTATCATATATATTGCCATTATCATGGTATCTGAAATTTGCATAATTTGCATAATATCAGTGATTCCAGCATAAAAACACATCAGCTGTAAACTTTCAAATATTAAAAGTATCTTCAGCTTTGAGACTACCATTCAAGTACTCTCATCCATCCCAGATGAAAACTAAACATTCCAATAGCTGGTGCTGTGTTATTATACCTTTGAGAGATTCTGTAAAATTAAACTCACCTAGGAAATGGTGCAGTAAAAGAGGGATTGTAGCTATAACATTTATTTGCACTAAACCAGAACCTCTCCCTCATGCAGGGTGTGAAATTCAGGCACAAGAGGCCTTTGTATTTCCATGCAAAGGTTTGAATAGAGGAATAACTTAGTTAAGAAGCACATTTAAAGACTGAGTTTTTCAAACAAAGAAGCATATTTATTCTTATGATTCATTATAAGATCATACAACACCATTACTTCTGCAAAGCAGACAAAATTACATTATGAAGTAGTATAAAATTACATAACAGTTGTCAAAATAAGTGAACAAGGACAATGTATCACAAAATGTATTTTGGTTTTTATTTTACTTGTTCAGTTACTTAGCCACAAAATAGAGTAATTTGCAGTAGATCTCCCAGTTGTTAATCTGAATTAGTGAAATTCTGCTGCATTTGTCAGGCAATAATGTGCATGAAAAAAACCATGACAAAAGAAGCAAATGGCACAGGAACCATCTAATTGAACAGGTTACATTTTTTAATCACGATGCTAAAAAGCTTAGCTGCGCAAAGGTTATGGAGAGCCAAGTGGCTAAGATGTTAAAGCTTGTTAAAATAATCCAAAAATGGCTCTCCCTTGTATGGGAATCTAAGAACATGAAAACGTGGCAGCATATGCACTAAGGATTTAAATATAAAACATGGCAAGTACTTCCCAAACATGCTGTTACATCCATGTCAATGTAAGTTAGTCTGTCTCTTTTTTTTCTTTTTTTTCTTTTTTTTCCTTTTTTTTTAGCTTCTTCTTACTGAGAATAATTTTATTGGTCATACACTTTTTCTGGATATTCCAGGGCCATTCAAACAAAGGCTGTGCTTAATTGTAAAGATGGGGAGTAGGCAATAAACAATTTTAGCTCTCAGATATGTCAGATTGAAAGGACAATATCCCTTTTCCCAGACTGTTACAATCTCTCTTTCCATACTCAGCTGAACTGAAGCTATGGCCCTTTACCCATGTGGCTTTTTCCAGGGCATCTCCAGTGTTTATGAATGGCAGGTTGCTTTGGTCCAGCCACAAGCCAGCACCTAAGGTCTTGGTCCATCTTCTGAAAACTCTGAGAGCCTTGGGAAATGCATAGAACAGTCACATCCTGTTGGTGATATGGAAAAAAGAATTACTTTGATTGCAACAAGACTTCCTAGTAACTAGATTCAGGTGCTTCCTGATGTGGTAGAACAGTAAAATATAATTTCTTTTAAAAAATCTTTTAAACTGTTAAAAATATGCAAAAAAGTAAGTACGTCCTACCTAACAGACACTTCATTAAATGTGCAAATCCATTTGATTCACTGATCAGTGAGTATCTCATGTAATTACAAGAATTTACTTGCTTAGGTTAGATTAATACAAAGGAATTTTGACACACCTTTGCAAATTCATTACTTCCAATTTATACAGCTGATCTTCTGATAAATGAATCACAACTATCAAGGAAGAAAGAGCTAGTAATTTACTTATATAAGCTGTTAAAACACTGGTTTTCTCTACTAGTTCCATTTATATTGCTAGTGAATATCAAGACTATAATTTAGCCTGCAAGCTAACATAGTGATGATCTAAAGGTTCAGCCTGTAAGTAAAATTAAATTTTCCTTCTATTTAACAGAAGCTATGATAGAAATTTCATGTATTTACCTGCAAAAACATCAACCAAATAACAAAACATATTAATTACTAAGCTGTTAAACCTCCAAATTCAGGTCGTTTGTATTTTTAGATGTAGAGGACTGTGTATGGTTTTAATAACCTGCACAAAGCTGTCATTTCAACTTTGATAACGAAAGAGAAACTGGAAAGCATTAACAGGTCAGATTTTCAGCAAATACCAGTCAGCATGATTATAGTGTACGTACCTGTAATAGCACCTAACCTTATCTGAGTATCTTGTTTAGTAAGTAGGATTCATATCTCCTTTATTATCCCTGAATCCAATCTAGCACCCCTAAAATAGTTCATTTAGAGATTTAAGACTTCAAGAGCAGATTCAACTGTTCCCTGCAGAGTTGCACTTGCACTTTTTATGATCTCATGGGCAATTAAATTATTTAGCTTTTACGGAGATCCCTGCCTCCATTAGAAGTGCAGTGTTTGGCAAAATGGACTTGCTGAAGGGGTTTGGAAGAAGGGAAAAGGCATTTTCTAAATATGCTTGTGATTTTCTCAATCTTAGTGCTAGGAAAGAAAGAAAATTCCAGTAAGGCATACAGTAAATGAAGATATTATGTATTAGGGATGGAATGAATCTGTCACTTTGACGGATTGTGAGGCAAAGAACAGATTAACAGATTACTCATAGTCAGAATGCAGCTTACTGTGAAAAATGTGCAGGAAATGATAAGTGTTGCTTTGTGCTGATTTAATGATATCTTGAAACTACAGTAGTACTCCAGGAAAATAACACAATTTTAGCTCATGGCTTGCTTTTTTATTTTTTTTTTTCAAATCATCAATGTATTTCCAGATTGCCCTTAAATGCTTTTCAAAATAGAACTTTCAATTCATGCAAAGTCATAGGAAGATATATATTTATGTTGTTTTTCAAGATTTTTGGTAAAATATGCATTCAAAAATTCTTGATTTTTATGTATAAGTATACTCTGTATTCTTCTGGTAGTATATCTTCTGCTTCTGTGAACTCACTCAGTTTTTCATTTAAAAAATGCTGCTTTCCCCACCTGCAACTGAGTAGCACTGAACAGTTATTGATGTATAAATAGTACTGCATTTGTCTTAGTTTGTGGGAATTTTGTGGAAAAACTTAAAAATTTTCAAGAACTTAATTTGTTTAAAGCATTTTAGATACAATAATGAACAACTTAAAGCTCAGGTGATTTTATAATTTTTACAGTCATATGGAGGGGTAAGACCTGAAATTAGTTTCAACATATTTTCAAATAATAATTGCATTTTGTACATACATGAAACAAATCTCATTATTAATAGCCTTAAAAAGCTCTTGCTTCACTACTGAAGCTATTATTGCAGAATTTATTTCTATGGAGGTATTTCTATTAAAAAATAAATCCAAACCTCCCAAAGGATTAACATGTTACAAAGCAGAAACTAAATAGGTGTGTGTAGGTAATTTGGCTTAAGTTAATGAGGTTACCCATGTGCCTGAACCTGCCAAAATCTGGAAATAATTGAAAATTCACATATTTTAATCTAAAGGAGCCTAACCAGCAACTCATGCTCCAAAAAGAAATGGATCAGGGAATAGATGAGGGGTCTTACAAAGCCAGATGACTTTTTATTAATTTATCTAATAACTGAGATAGTAAACTGTACTAAACTTTCTTAAATAGATATAACTAGAATTAAAAACAGGAGGAAATTAAGTCTCTGTCTTAGCAGAACTGAACCATACTTTAGATGGGAGCTAGCACTCTGCATTCAGTGCATCATGGTAAGATATCACTTATGCACTTTTAGCATTTGCAGCAGGATGTGCTTCACATGATATTAAATACTGCTAATACAGAAGTATGCACTGAGATTTAAGTTGATAGCTACACAAGATGTCAGGAATGGCTCCTTTTTTGTTATTTTTACAGTTGATTCATACATTGACATTTTCTGGCCCTCCACAGTTAGTCAAATAATCCACTGTAAAAACACAGTTCAGCAAATGTGATCCTCTTACTTCACCCAGGCACAAGTCCATTCTCCTCTTGAGTTCATAAAAATTCACTAAGTAGATGCAGTTGAATAGGATCTTTTGTGGTTTTAGTGATTGTACCCTTCAAGTACTGAATAGACTGCCAATCTGATGTGTTCGTAATGATACAAAACTAATGCTGGTTTTTCATTCCCTGATGTGATACAATGGAGCCCTTGCCTTGCACTTTTGCAGTATACTAGAAGGCTGAACAAATATTCCTTTTAATTTTGGTATAGATTATTGGACAAAACCATACTAAAACTTTGAAGCATTTTAATTTTTTTAATAAAGTGGATTAAATGATCCCACTGCTTAAATAATACAAATTAAGTGTGATCCAAAAGAAATGCAATAAAGTATGCTGTCTCAAGACAGTGCAATATTAAAAATCTTTATACTAAGTGATTTGGCATCTTCTCAGTGTGCCAGTCTGCAAAAGTACCTGTGAAAAAATCAAAGTATCAAAGGTATTCATTAAGATTTCAGTGAAAAACTTCTGATTCTAAGGATTTCTGTTGATGATAATAATTTTAATACATTGTCATTGATAAGTGCTACTTAATAAAGCATCACTAATTTTCTCAACAGACTTTGCTTATGGAGGCCTTTTTTCTGCAAAATTTAACATACTGTCATAAAACTGAAAATTATGTTCATAAATCCAAAAGATTCTTTTGCTTTCCATCACAGTTCAGCTGTTGTGTGACATTTCACTATATGACCACTATTATTTGAAAGTACTTTTTAAAGAATTTTTAAGTAATATTTTTAAAGAAAAATGTAACAAGATTATATAACATTTGCATTTTAGGTTGGTACGGAGAATAGCTTTCAGAATAATAAAGAATTTTGGTGCAAGCACCATGATACAGTTGAGTGTGTATGGAACTTATTCTAAGCCTTGCTACAATGCAGTTCACAATGTCAAAAGACAATATTTGGCATTCCACACTGTTATCAGGAAGCTCTAGATGGTTTATTGCACATTGATTGTATTGATTACAGCTGGAGGCATTGATAACATAAATAGAGTGGTTTTAATTAGTCAGAATGTGTGATTAGCTTTTCTGTTTTAATGAGATAAACTAGCTTCTTTAATAAAAAAA
>VWYP01023451.1:17104-58338 GCA_013400435.1 Pycnonotus jocosus
CCCCCCCAAAAGCCACTAGCTCAATCCAGACAAAAAAAGAAGTATTGATAATAGGGCAAATGGATGTCAACAAAGAACATATGTGCAACAATCACAATTCAGTATATTCACTGTGGAATAAATAGTGAAAAACTGAGGAAAAAATGTCTGGACATAAGGCAGGAGTGGAAGTGGCAAAGAAAATCTAACTATCTCACAGTCTGCACTGGAATCCCTGCAGAATGGACTGTCAAACCTGAAAAGAAAATGCATCACTGAACTGAGAAAACTTTCATCAGAGACAAAATGTTGACATTGACTGTGGACATGCATTGACCCAAAACCACTAATTGTTGAAAAGAAGTCACTGATTGCTCCCATTGGTGAGGTACTTACATGTGTCCTCTCCCTTACCTCAAAGAAGATGACCAGTTAGGATGGGAGGATGAGATACTGAGTGTCTGCTGGGTGACTGAAAAAGAGATGGGAGAGAGATTTAAGTAATAATTTTGGAAGTCCTGCCCTTGACCTCAGAAGTGATGATTCCATCACCTATGAGAAAACTAAAAAAATCTCTCTGCTGTGGATCCATACAGCTACAACCCACACATATGAAACCAAAAGGTTAAGATTCAGGGTAAGGGCCAGGTCAAGCCAAGGCAGCAGTGCTGGCAGACACTCTGAGGAGGGCAGGTGCTCCCAGCAGTGGAACAGGGGGCTGTGGAAAATGAGAGTGGGTGTAATGTCTTGCCAAAACATATCTTTGTCTCTTGCTGAGGGCCCATGATAGACACCATGACCAAGAAGCAGGTGGGAGAGGAGAGCCAGGGCAGTTCAGAGATGGTGTCATTTCCAAGATCCATCGTATAGAGGGAGCTGCGTGCTGTATGGCAGGGAGGAATCACGCTTGGAAGGTAATTGAGTCTCCAGGGTGAAGATGAACCTCTCTCAGCAAGCTTCAGAGCAGATGTCAGCTTGGCTTTATATTTACATATGGAAATACACCTGACATGAGCGAGGGAACGTGTCCTCTTGGTCTCACATAAAGAATGTGTTCAGACTGGTCACAAAGCAGTGAGACACCCACTATGATTACAGAAGACCTTACAGCTCCTCTAAATCTGCTGTTTAAAACCCACCCTGGGAAGAAATTCAAACAGAGTTGTTTCCTTATAACACCTAGTAAGTCATAGGGTTTCCCATGTCCCCAGGACCACCAGGAGCACTCCTGACTTCCAAAAGGGTAATATCCGAGAACAATAGCTCAGTCTAAATGCACACAAATGGATCATAAAACCTGTTGCAGGTAACATCTGCTGCTCTTCAGTGTGTAACACAGCAATGGGAAGGGGGAGATGTATTCCACTGATGAGGGAGGGAGTATGTTGAAAAACAACTGATGTAAAGAACTCATGTAAAAAGAAGCTGTGAATGTCAAATTGTCCATGATTGCCAACAGGCATGCAACACATCTTCTGTAAAGTGCTTGGGTAACAGGAAAAGAAAGGACATTATGTTATCATCAGGAAATAGGAGATAATGAAATAGATGCCAAATAAAGACTATGAGTTGCAGCCTAATAAAATAGTTCCTCTTTTCTACCCCACTATTTTCCTTTCTAATTCTGAAACATAGTGTTTTGTCCAATACACATCTCCTTTTTCATTTCACTGGATTTGAAAGAAAAACCTTCCCAATGGTTATACCCAGTCATGTGTATTCTATTGAAATATGAACGAATGAAAATTTTGCTTATTTGACATCCTGAGTAAGATTCCTTGGAAGAGCTGGAAGTGGGTATTGCCCACCCTGCACAGTGGGTTCATATACAAACTCACAAATGTTCATTGAATTCCAAAACCAGCAAGGGAAGGTTTTTCACAGAAGAGAACTTGTGTCCAATTCCTCACTTAGCTCTACTTCTGTGAACAAAAGCATTTTCTCATTGTAAAATTAGGTGATGAATATTCCTTCCTCACAGAAGGAATCTTTGCCTGAGGAAAAATTAAATTGAAAAGTGCATGCCAAGTTACATGGAACAGGCTCTAAACCCAGTTCAGTGGTCATAGTTAGCCATCAGAGTTAATATATCATCTAAAGGGAGAGTAAAGAGCAAGTCCCATTCGAAGCTGTGTGAGATTTCCCCTGCAATTCTGCTGTTTAATATGTCTTTATTTAAAACTCTCTATCTAAAAAAAAATATTAAGACACCACTCATTTTCCCTCAAAGTAGATAATTTGTCCCTGAGCTCCCATGGCTGAGAGATGCTTGGAGCAGGGTCTCCTTTTTTTGCACCTGTTTGTGGAGAACTCACCCTTCAAGCTAGCTGTCAGTGCAAGTAGAGAGTCAACCATTAGTGCAGATAGACATTTTCAATTTTTTTTAAAAATTAAACAAACAAACAAACAAAACCCAAAACAAACAAACAAACAAACAAACACCACCCCCCAACCACCCCACAAAACAATGAAAAAAATTCCCACCAAAAACCCAAAACCAAACCCCCCAAATGACAAAAAACCAATCCACCAAACTGTTAAAAAAAGTCTCTTGAAATTTTTGTCTTTCTCCATTTCCAGATTTCATTTGGAGGGGAAGAAAGTTCTGAGAGTTGAGGAATATTGCCTGGTCAACTATACAGGTTTTAACAATAATACCTACTACAAGAGAAAGACAAATCCAGTAATGACAAACATTTCAGCCATGGGAAATTTCCTGTCATAAATCACTGGAATACATGACTCTTCCTACATCATTTCTGCCCAGCCTATTTGGAGATTGTCCCAGTATACCCTCTGCCAGCTCACAAAGGGGAGCTGTAAACATATTCACAATTTCCTCTTACTGGTATCCTTCAGTCCCTCTTCCCCCCTCAGCTTCATTTAGACAGCTCAAACTTCTCATTTAGAGCAAAAGCCCCACTCCACCTCCACACGACTAATAACAACAGCTATTTTTGCACCAAGTCTTTCCCTTGCACCCTCACTGAGATGTCTGCTGGATGTGACGGCCAAAGCTGACCCATCTCTTCCCAGTGCCTGCCAGGTTCAGGATGCCGGTGCTCCCTCCCACACGGCTCATTTCCTCCCACATCTCGGTTTCAGCACCTCCCACTGACCTCCACAGGAGAGTAAGAAGCCTTGACTATATATAGTAAGGCGCTGAAACACTTCTCACATAATCTGTGTGGGCAGAAGGTGGGAGAAGAGAACACTGAGAATTGCACCCTGCTTGGAAGGGAGCACATTCAGGCCTGCCTCAAAAGGAGTTGCTCCTCCTAAATATCAACAGTTTAAGTGTAAATACTTTGGAATATACCCTCACCTACTCTACACTTGTAAACTTGAGCCATTACACATCTCTGACCTGTCTTTTAATTATGGACACAATGTTTTAGTATCTCCATAGGGAAATAGTAGTTATAACAAAAACTACATATTACTCTAAATTTGATCTTAAACATCAATTACTGTAGGTGTCATAATTAATGCCAATTCTCACTGTACCACTCAACTTCAGACCACACTGAGAAACTGCTTTCCTTCTGAGGAACTGACAGAAAAATTCAAAACCAGCCAAAAAACCCCACCACAAAGTAAAAGCTTTTAATAACAGATTTCAAAATTTGAAATTTTTCATCTGTCTTGTGTTTCCTTTTTCAACCATTCCCTCTCACGTACTCCATGCTCTAAATATTCACCAGAAATGAACAATTTGCACATAAATAATTATAATTCTTAATAATTCAGCAACAGGAATTCACATTATTTTCCTTTTTTAAAACTACTTTCCCCAAAAATTATTTTTTTCATTTTTGCAAATCCTCCAGCTGCACTGGAAACAGCCCTGGCTAGCAGACACTACTCCTAAACTGTCTGTCTCTTACCCCACATACGTTGCCAAAAAAAGGGCTGCAGTGCTTGTTTGCACCACCCTGGCAGCTCTGTGTGACACTGCTGGAGTTAGTTTATCACCCTTAACTAACGTGGCAACGCTGGTAATTTTGGCAGTGATGGCTTTCTCAGCCTAAAAATGCTTCCATTGAAACAGAGTTCTGCACTTATTTGGCTGAGTCTTTTCCCGTCTAAGACTCTTCCTCTCTGCATTACACACGGACCTTTAAGCCCTCTACTTCACCCATGCACACTTATGTGAGGAGACACCAAGGAATGAGGAGCCTTGGGCTTGGATTCTGAGAGTCCCCAACTGCTGGTCCTGTTTAGTTTGAGACTATGCCTTTGCCTCTGAATTCAACTCTTTTTCCTGAAAGCAAAAGCTGATACAGTGTCTTGCAGGCCAGAGGAATTCAGGCACAGACTTTCCCTGGAACACAGAAACAATCTGAGTATGTGAACAAGCACTTTGGCTGTGTCACCTCAGTGAGTCGTGTGACAAAGGTGAGCTAATACATAGGTTATGGAGACTCATCCTTTAAAATCCAACCCTTCCACTGTTGACTGCAATAGCATTCCAGCTTCTGTAGGAATGAATGCAAGCTATAAAATATCACTCAAGGTAAAAGAAAAAACAACAAAAAAACAAAAAACCCCAAACTTTTAAAGAAATAAAAAGAAAAAAATCTAATCAGAAATAATGATCAGCTATCCTCTTATAAGCTGGTCTTATCAGAGTTGAGTCACATCATGTATAAACTAATCTCCAGGAAACAAGCATCCCCTATACTTTTGCTCTGGAAGTTTTTGCAAACAACACCTATTTTTTGCCTCTGTAAATGCCACACAGAGACAATGTAAAACAGTAGGGAGAGCAAATACCAACAGTGAGGCATCAGCCAAAGTGATGTTCTGAATTATCACCACATTATTCTTCAAACAGATATGCCTCCAAAAAGATGGAATTGGTTGGGTTATCCATCAGTCCCTTGATTCTGTTTGTGCAGCCCAAGTGGAGCCATGAGAGCTCCATCTCCCATTTTTTTCCTCAGAGAATTCCCCCCCTCTTTGTGATCCTCCACAGCTGGGGAGCTGTCAGCATTTCCTGTTCCTACAGCAGCTTTAGTACCTCTTGCACTGGATTGAATGCTACAAGGCATAGCGGGAAATTATGGACCAGAGAGGTGAGGAGGAAACATCTTTAGGAGGAAGCAGAACAGAAGCTTTTCAAAGGATGAGAGAATGAAAAGGCCAGGTAGCAGATCACTAGAGGAGAAAATACACTCTATCTTTAGGTCTTTAGATGATAAAAACAAAGTGCAGAAGCCACGCAGCTGTAACTAACAGTTTTCAAGGCACAGAACACAAGAAAAAAAAATTAAAACCCTCAGGCTTTAGCTGATGTTCAGAGCAGTTCCTGGCAGCCAGCAGAATTAGAAGCACTGCAAGAACCTCAACAGACTTACATATTTAAAGGGATGATATTGAAATGCTACATGATGAGCAAAGAACTAAATAAAAAAGTAAATTTTCCATAAGAAGAGAAGACCAAGGGCATGGTGCAATAAACTCCAATATACTCCACACATTTGAGGAATTAGATACAGGCCAGGTCTGGAAATCAGGGCTTAATAATTTTTCTCAAAATAAATTATGGCAAGAGGACATGGATGTACCTACAAATCAATCTTACTCCTCTCCTGCAAAGAAACCCCAAATATTAAATCTGTGCTATAGACTTAAACTAGATTAATATTTTTGTGTGTCTCCTGAGTTTGGAGAGGAGGGCTATTATTCCCCACCGTCTTGTCTCTTGTAGACCCCATGAAAACCAAATGCAGAAGAGACTGATTGCAAATACTCGAGTGTGAAACTGTTCCAGTGGAGACTGTCCTGTGCTTGTGTATTTCCTGTAGTGTCATGCAGCTCTGTACTGCCACAAGGTTATACTACAATTATATATCATATACACACTCATGGGAGAGTATGCATTTTTTAATTTGGATTAAAATCCCTTCTCCAGTGAATTTGCTGTCCAAGTTTCTTCCAATTTCAATGGAGATATTTTTTATGCAATATGTTGTGGTCTTTCTCATTTCTAGCTGTACAAGTCTTCAGGAATGTGCAATACAGGCTAATTTTAATTCTTCAGTTCCAAAATCAGACTTTGGGGGCATGTGGAATAAAAAGTCAATACACAAAACTAAGCTGCCTTTAGTGTTAAGCCTCACCAGATGTGTGAATTTGAGCAAATATCTGCTTTTTTGTCTTAGTTTCCCTAAAACTAAGGTTAGGCTCTATCGATGAAAAGCCCTGTAAAAAGAACAAAGAATTATTATTATTTCTATGTACTAATTAACCCTTCAGGGAACTGTAAGAAAAAGCATAAAAAGTGGCACAGTTTCTCATCTCCCAGCTGGACAGACTTGAGGCACTTTGGCAGGGCAGTACAGGAAAGCTTTGGGCGAGATTCACAAGAGGCACTGGGGCACACAAACCCAGCACGTACATGCTACTGGTATCCATTCCACTCAACACCAAACTCTAACCCTACTGATACTTTGGTCTCTTCCAGGCAAACCCCTGATCTCCAGGCACATCTTACAACTGCTCAAGTCCACATCCCTCTGAGCAGTTATGCACTTCATTCCTGCCAATCCATGGTGGGATTCATATTACTTTATGTCAGCAGCTTTTAATATAGCCAACCCTATACAAAAGCACAAATGGCAGTAGTAGGCTCATGTTACACATTGAATAAATTAAATAAATTGCTTAGCTAGAATACAGAAAATGGAAGTTTAGATCCTACCCTGAGAGATGCAGAGCAAGCACTTTGAATCCACTGCTGAGGTCTGCTGAGGAGACAGTTTCCCTGGGTGTGATCTAGAGGAAGAATGAGAGTGACAATTTGAAATTGATCCTTGCTCATGGTTTCCATACCTGCCCTGCCATGGTTTAACTTACAAAAAGAGATGTCATTTTATTAAACTCTGGAAGAAGGAGCACGGGATAGTTTCACCATCTGTTTCCATCTGGAGAGATTTGAGGAAGTTGTATCAATACTAGTTTGACCTGGGTCTTTGCTACAGTGCTGCTTTGGTATCCATTTCAGTAAATTCCCTAGTAAAAGACAGGTAGACTGCATGAGGACTTCAAAGTCGCTGAAAATCTATTTAATATGTGAAGAGATGTGAAATCAGGAAGCAAGGCACAGGTGATGGAGGACTGTAGAGCACTGCTTTTCAACTTGAACACAGCTCAAAACTTCTAGGCATTGTGTGTTCACTCAGTGCAGTATTTTTCCATATGACATCTCACATTACTGAAGCTGGAGTCAATTTGGATGCATGTGGAAGTAGCTGGAGGTTTGCAGTATGGGTGGTCATGCTGCGTGGGGGCAGTATCACTTCCACTGGATAAAATCTGAGCGCAGTGCTGAATGCTACATCATCTGATATTGACTATCCAGGTATTAAGGACTGCTTAACTGGCATTTCCTAGACTTTTTAAGGCATTCGCTGTTAGGAAATCTGAACAAAATTACCTTTCAGGTAGCATGTTATTTTTTATGAGAAAAGCCTCACAAAAAACCAACCAACCAACCAAAAAAAAAAAACCCACAAAAAACCCCAAAAAGCCCAAAAAACCCCAACCAACAAAAACAAACAAGCAAACAAACAAACCCCCAAAAACCCAAAAAACCCCAAACCCACAAAAACAAACAAACAAAACCAAACAAACAAACAAAAAAAATCCAAAAACCCAAAAAACCCTCACAAACTTTACCAAATAAATTGTTATAAACATATACCAAATTCTTTTCAGAGAGACAGTCTTTATCTCTTTGCTGCTGTGAAGAAATAAAAAAAGAAAGAGAAATCTGGCTGTTGACCTAACCTGTCAGTCTGCCTTAAAAAATGTGAAACAACAGAAAGAATACCTTTGTATGTTTTTCTGACTGCCTTCTCTCTGTCTCTATCAGTTTCTTTGACAACATTCAAAGTTTGATCAATCCCTTTGCTACCTCATCACACCACAAGAGAACAAGTTCCTAAAACTAGAGGCGAACAAGCACATCTCTTGTGATCAGTGATCAGATTTGTTCCTGAAAGTTGTCAGTAATTCCCAACACAAGCTGATCAGCTTTGGCAAGTGTGGAATCATTTGCCTTCCCAAAAGCCATTTCTGGCCATCCTTTGCTCATGACTGTCATTGATGGCAATCATACCACAGGCTCTGGGATGACCTTGCTTGGGCAGGGAGGTTGGACCAGATGAATGTAGTCCATTCCATCCTGACCCATTCTGTGATTCTGTGATTGCTGCTGATAGTAATGTGTACATTTTCTGGAGAAAAACCGTGGCACTTCTAGATTTTTTTTTGCATGCAGTTAGTAAATGAGTCAGCACCTTCTTGTAAAACAGTAGTAACTTCAAGTGTGCTGAATCACAGTTTCAAGGTACTCTAAGGTTCTCTTATCTGCACTGGCAACACATTTTCTGTTTGCTTCAGCAGGGAGGCTATTATTCTGAGACTGACAAAAAAGGGGTTGAGGTCTCATGTCTTACTCTGAGATCAGCATTTAACTGTTTCAGTGCTTCATCTGCATTTTCTCTTCAGAGTTTTAACATATTCTTCTAAGTGATGGCTAAAATCTTCCAGAGGTAAATGTACAGCCCACCCAAACTGCTAACTCCATGTTGTCACAAGCTTTGTGGGCAGGGAAAAAAGAAACCATGAAAAAGGCAGAGAATGTTGAATATATATTAAAAAATAAATAATTCTTTGAACATGAAACACTGTTTCTTCTGGAATGAAATTTCCCATTCTTCAAATGTTCCACTCTTGCAAAACCCAGCCCTTCCTATGCCACCATGACCTTCCCATGTGTGTCTCTGTCAGTGTCCCCTCTTCTTGCTCTCTTCCCACATCCTTTGCACACTCGGCTGAGACAGAGGCCGTGTCCTTGGTGGCTGCTCTGGGTGACCCTTCTTGGCAGCCTGGCAACAAGCACAGGTTTCCTGGTCACCTGCCCTCTGCCATTAGATGGGGCAGGGATCAACCTCTGTCTTCTCTCAATTCAGACTCTTTTCTACATACAGGCATGAATTCTCTAAAATGGCTGGTAGGAACTTAATATATTTTGTGATCCCTGCATCACATCAACTTTAGCTGAAAGTCACCAACCAATTTGCCTGCTGCCTAGGGTGGTGTAGGAGCACAGCCCCATAACCCTCATGTTCTTAAGAAGGAGGCCAAGAATAAAGGAAGATTGACTCTAAATTCACTGCAGTGAGGAACATAGTAAACTTAGATACCAGAAAAACGAGGTTAAAGTTCAGCAAATATGTTATTCTTATGTTGGCTAAACCTGCACTTCCCAGTCTCTCATAATTTCCCCATTTTTTCCTGACAAGATAGGGGCAGCATAACTCCACAGGAACCAAAAGCAATAAGTGCTTGGGCTGGTTTTTTTCCTCCCTCTCTACAAACTGTCTTGTTCCAGATGAAAACGAATCCAGGTTTTTTTCACCCTATGGTGGGACTTTGTTATATCACAATTTGTCCTTTATGAGCCAAACTCTCTTTGTGTTGTAACCACTGGCAGGAGTGACTTCACTGGGAGAAAGAGGTTCCTACATCCATGCTGCCAAGTGAGTTCAGAGTTGGGGCTGTGAAGTTCTCAACACCAGGGCTCATTTCCAAACTCGTGAAATCAATCCCATGCAATTTTCTCACAAGCTCATGTGTGGAAAGCACAAATGTATTTCCCTATAGAGGTAAAAGTATGCAATCACCCTATCTACTTTAAAGATACAATAAAATCTGCACTTTAGCATTCATTCTATAGTCCTGTGCCATGGTATTAATTATTTTGTTGCTTGCTTTTTACTCAGGGATTACTTTGGTAAAATCTTTCCTTCATATCCTCAAAGGAAATCAGAATAAATGGTTGCCAAATGCCCCGTTTCCCACTGGGAAACAGCATTCTCGGCCATCTGAACGCTTGGTGTACCACTGAACAGCCAGGCTGTGCTGCAGAGAGTATTTATAGTACATTTATGAGACCAAGAGTTGTCAGTTAAACCACTAGAAACTAATAAGTGGGCCTAGTGTCATTTGAGCTGTCAACAGGATATAAGCTGATGTAAGAGGAACACCTACTTTTTTAGACTTCTTTTCACGAATAAATGTACTGTTGATAGTCATGCTTGACTTCATAGGAATGTTTTGAGTGAGGAATATAGTAATTTCCTCCACTGCAGCAGTAATGATCATCAGACCACTAAAAGACACTTACTCTATAGGCACATCTCATTCTTGAATGTGATCTTGCCGGGAAACCTCTGTTTTACAGTAAACGTTTTCCCATATTCTAGTTTGTTTTTTTTTAAGGGGAGAGCTAGCAAAAGAAGAATCACAACACTGAAAACTGTTTCTATACTGAAAGGGTGAATGCTAAAGCACACAGAAGATGGAAATATGATTTCATTTAATAAACAGAAATACCCTTTCTGCTAACATTTTTAAATGTGTTAAAGCCAATTGCATTGTCTAAAGTGTTGTGAAATTGTATTTGTGTATACGTATATATACACATATTTATATATATATAATATATATATGTATAACAATATCAAAGCCTTCTTTCAATAAAATAAATCAAAATTCTCAATTGATGAGATTCTATTCTTTGTCCCTTCACCCCTCCTGAAATCATGTGCTGTGAGAGAAACTGCTTTACAGAGCTGCTTTGAAGAGGTAAGTGCCCAGAGGCAGAGGTTCTCATTGCCCTTCTATCATAAATACAGAGTACCAAGGAACTATGGATGGAATATAAGTCCACAAGATTTGAATCTGCCAGTTTCAAATCAAGTACTCTGAGAATAGATATCAGTCTACTTCTTTGTTGAGTCCACTTCTGGTTATCATTAATACTTATCTGCATGATCAAAGAAAATCAAACTGATTACAAATCCCTAGGACAAAATGCATTCAGTCAGTTCCTGTAAGTTGAAGAATCTCAAGTTTTCACTGACAGAACAGCCTGATGCTCTTGTAAGTTAAAGTTTTGAAAGTTTAACACCAACATTCAAGTGTACTTTATCCCATCGTAGGATTACAAGATAAAGTGCAGATGGCATCCCAAAAATGTAAATTACTATCTGCTCAGAGAACATGTGCTTTTAAACAAAGGCAGAGATTTCCCTGAAATGGGAGGCTAAGGAATTTGTCTGTGCACACACCTACCAAGAAGAAATCTGTGCCATGTTCTTTTCAGTTTGGAATAGGAAGTACATGTGAAAAAATATGGTAGGAAAGATTTTTCTAGAAATATATCAGCCTGTTTGAAAAAAGGAAGTAGTGAAACTCTTAATAAGTAGCAGAAATTTTAATGATTTCTGCTATTAAAATTTAGAGTTCTGATAAACGTTCCAGTGAGCCTTTTAGCTATGCCTTTCCTCAGTAATCCTCTCTTCTTCAACTGAGAGAAAACACTGAACTGCTCAGTATGAGCTCTGTCAAGTTGATCTTAAAAAGACAAGCCATTTGAAGAAATTTATGTTTAAAGCTAGGAAGGACGAGTTCGTCATCAAGAGCCTCTATTCCTATCATTTGCCAAAGCAAAACACACTGATAGAGGAGAAAGCCAAATCTCAGAGATGAAACAGAACTTTTGCATTTCTTCCACACTTGACTTAAGACAATAAAGAAAACATGAAGAATACACTTCTCTCTGATGTAGCAATGTTTCCAGCACACCTGAGATTTTGCAGTGGTATTTATCAGATCATGTGAGAGTATGGCTGGGAGCAACAGCTGACATTAAGGCAGAACTGCTGGTAGGATGGAGGCCCTGTAATAACCCACAGGTCATGTTTGCATTTGCATATGGAGATCGAGTCCTCTAGCATGGACTGACTTAGCCAAGACAGCTTTGGACTGGCAGTGCTGCAGTGACGGCTGACACTCCAGCTCAGGCTTGCTCTGGCTGCTCCTGGGCTCCAGGCAGATCCATACAGTGCACAGCAGTTGATGTTTTGCTGACTTGGTTACAGTGGCACTGGGTACTTGAGCTTGACTGAAGGCAGAGCTGGAGCTGTGATCATGCACCACATGCCCAGCTGCTGTGCACAGAGTCCATACAGTTTGCCCTGGGCTCGACTGGTTCTGCTGGTAAGGGAGACTCTTCTTTACAAAGCACATCTCTGCCCGTGGCCCTTCTCACCAGACAGCACAACAGAGCTACAATTCCGGCTTCAGCTCAGCCTAGGGCTCCTTTGATGTGAAGGGAACTGCTGAGATGCAGGTTTTCTTTGGCTCTCTGGTATACAGGGATGCAGATTTGATTCCATGTGATCCCTTCCTGCACCCCATGGTAAGGAAAGGTGCTTATCAAAACACCTTTATGCGAAGCCCTGCCAGTTTAGATCAGCTGTGAAGCTGGGTGGCCCTGGACATTTCTGCTTGGCATAAATAGGTAATTTTTTCGCAGGCAAATGAACACAACGAGTTATCACTAATTATATTTTTTTTTCTTTTATGTTTCTTGGATTCTCTTTGTCATAAAATGAAACACAGATGCCTTTATGCTAGTCATCTTGAAACTAGAAATGCTCATTACTAGACACAAATGATTGATATTTAAAACTACACGCTATTCCTCATTGTGTACCAAACTGGAATTAGTCACTGTCTGGGATATTTATCCTACATCCATAGTCTAGTTCCTGCTTGAAAGCATGCAGCAGGAATCACGATCTCTCCAAAAAGTACCTGATACCAGAATCTACTTCTGTCCCTAGATGAAAATCAGGATACCCAGGCAGAAAGCCACATTTGCAGAACAAAGGCACTGACACGTGCCTCCTGTTACCTAGCAGAGCTCACTGCTCTGACTGGGGAACACAAATCCTTACACCATGCATGGAGAGAAGTCTGTGCATAACAAAATATCCCACAAAAATCACTGTCTGGAGTACAAAAAAACTGCCAAGGAGGAGAGTGCAGCTGCAGACCCAGCTAGGAGTGTAGGTGGCATTTTTCCTGCAATGAGAAGCCTCTCCCCCTGCCCCAAGAATGCACTACAGAGATGCAGAGCAGGCATTTGAGACAAGCACTTTGTCAGAAGGAGTGCAACCTCACTTGTAACTAAATGCTTACAGGACTTTTCAGAATGCAAGTTTTTTCATCTGTGAGGTCTTACAGAATCACAGAATGGGTAAGGGAGAAGAACCACAGTGAGTCATCCTGTCCAACCTCCCTGCTCAAGCAAGGCCATCCTAGAGCACGTTTTACAGGATTGCATCCAGACAGTTCTCAGATATCTCCAGATACTCAACTCAAATCTTCTTCTCTGGAGAAAGTCCCTTGCTTATCAGACATAGGTCAATTTGTATCTAAAGCTGTCTTAATTCCATGTTCTGTTTTCAATGGGTTAGGGAAATGTTTGTGGGTCAAAAGATGTCTCCCAAACTTGGAGCCTCTGCCTCCAAGCTGGAGAGAAATCTCAGTGGCTACTAAATATTAAATGTCTAAATATAATCTACTAGATCTTCTCTTATCAAGCTCTAAACTGTCCACTTGATCTCACAACAGAAATATTTTCGTGTGCTTTTAGACATCTTCAAACTGAAGACTGTGATGATTCATTTTTATTTCTTCACTTGCAGGAAATTTCTTTGAAGTTATGGCAGATAATCACTGATATATCAAATTGCTGCTGTAAGCAGAAGAAAGTGAATCTAAGTGTGAGTGAATTGCCATATAAAAGGGAATTAGACGCAGAAATAGAAAGCAAAAGTTATTTCAGTAAATTTTAAATTTTTTTAAATTTGGTTACAAGGATGGATTTACTTTAAAAATAATTAAGTTTTCAAAGGAATAACTATCCTAAGCAGTTGTCTATCTACTCTCTAGAATCTAGCTACCAATCCTCTAGTTTGATTATTTTTCACTTGCACAGCTTGCAGCAGACTGAATGCTCCAGGGATTTCACTGCCTGAATTCTGTGACTTTAGTGAGAAACCAGCTCAGCAGCCTTCTTTGTCAATTGGTATCATAGTGTGATATTATACCTTTGGCTCTGTTTTCAGTGCAGACATGGTTAAGTGCATGATCTATCTGCCAGCAAAACGGCCTGTTCCAAGCCCACAGAAGTCAGGAACAGCCTTTCTGCTGGTTGGCCACATCACAGTTAAATAAAGTTCTAACACAGAGAAATCAGAATATTTAACAGCATGTAAGAATGCTAAATTAAGACAGGTATTTCTTGAGGAGGCTTTCTTTGTCGTCATTTTAAAGTCATGTCCTTGGAAGAAGAGGCCAGGCTTTAGGCCACAGCGTTGTAAGTCTACCTTACATCCAAGTAAGTTATATATTAGTCACACAGCTTATGTGAACAATTATTATTCCTATCTACAGTACACACCTGAAAGAAAAGACTGCTCAGTTCCTTATAGAGTTCCATGAAAAAGAATAAAAAAATACTTAAAATTACCAAGGTAATTTTACCAACCTACTGCTCATTCCAGCTGTCAGAGTTCAGAACACAGTAAACACACAAGTTACTCTAGATGTTCACACCAAACACTATGGTTGTTACTGGGGCAGATGCATTCTCTTTCAGTTTTAATCCTTATGTGTATGATATCCTTTTCCTCTGCCTCTTGAAGCTCATGTCCAAAGCAGACACAAATCCCAAAACTCCAAACCGGTTCCTGTGTCTAGCTTCATAGCATTTCAGACAGCTTAGTGAGGTTGGGGTTGTTCTCTTATTCTTTTTCTGTTTTGGTTTGGGGCATGGACAATACATTCTTAAAATTTTCAGTAGAGCTGTTGCTAGATAATGAGTGGAGAGTTTTCAGGTCAGTGATTTGCTTGACTCTGCAATCACTGGTTATCAATGAATTCAGTAGTAGCAAAATTTCTCCACAGATTTTCTTGATTTTCTGCAAACCCAAGACCATCTGTTCATAAAGCCGTGGGAATTTGCCCTTTGCCCTTAGTAGAAAGAAACTTTTACATAATTTGCCTATACATTTATTGTTTCCTAGCTGTTTACACACCCAGACACTTGCTTCTTTTCTTTGACAAAATGAAATTTGTGGTCTGCCCTTTAACTCACATTCACATTTACATCCCTTCCCTTTACCTTCCCCTGCGGTCACCAGTCATTTTACCCTCATTTCCACTTCTTCCTCAGTCGTTGCATTTTCCACCCACATCTCCCTCTTTCTCAAAGTTGTCAAGGTTCATCACTTTGGTTGCACTCTTTGTGTCACTGTCAGCATGCTCATTTCCTGCACGTCTCCAAACCTTGATGATCCTTTACTGCTTCTTCCTTGAGTAAGGAATTTACAGACAAGCAGCTTTGATTCACTTATGAAAGTTATGTCAAGTATGAGCACTGATGAATATTCCACTCTGACAGGTTTTTTTGGAACAATGGTATGACAGGGAAAGGCTTGTCAGACTGGCTGTGGTGATAATGTCATGAAGGAAAGCAGCAATGTGTCCCAGTCTTGAGCTTCCCCAGCACTCGAGAAAGCTCTCTTCCCTCAGGCCAGCCTGAAGCCTCATTGAGACCACTCCTCTCCCTGACCTCTTCCTCTCCAGCAAAGTCCAAAATACCTGGAAAAGAGATTATCTGGCCATTTGGTAGGGCTGCTTATGGACATATTTACTGGGAAAAACAGTTAACAGAAACTCCTAGGGTGGTGAAGTTAGGTGCACGTGTAACTATTCACAGAATGAGGCCCAGCGACTGCTGCGCCTCTGGAAAATGGCGGCGCTGCCCGGCGCTTCCTGGTCGAGACAGCTGTGGGAGGCTCCAGGGAACAAACACGGCTCACAGCCAAAGAGAAAAACTCAACCCACCCTCTACTGTATCAGATATCCTCAGCTATAATAAAACATAATTATTAAATCAAACTCGTCCACTTAATGACAAGAAAACCAGAATGGCAATGAATTTAACTCGGAGAAAGCCTTAAGGAAGAATCATTACAGGGTAATTTTTTTCTAAGGCTAACTCAATAGAAACTTTCAAGCAAGCTTTCCACAAGCTCGTACTTTAAAAAATAACACCAACCCAAAAGAATAAAAGGCACATACCCCTGGGCAGCTGGCAGAGCTGTGCTGCTGGGGATGGAGCCTGTGGCCCGCTGCTTTCCAGAGGCGCCGCAGCTCAGCACAGACCGGCCGGGGCTCCCTCGCTGCCCCGCAGGGCAAGGTCACCGGGGGCTGGTGCTGCCTGGGTGCCCACGGTGCAGCCCTGGCCTCTGGGTGCAGGGATGGGCCAGACCCATAAAGAGCCGTCAGTGGTCTGACATCATTTTACAGGAACTCCCTGAGGAGGGAAAAGGATTATCAGCACAGGGTTGGTCACTGCTGCAAAATGGCTGCCCCCCAAGAGAGTGGGAGAGGCCAGGCAGGGCCGCGGTGCCCAGGTCTGGGCACTGCCCCAGAGGTGGTGAGATGCCCCTGTCAGGGTCCTGTGCTTGTCCCAACACCTCCCGGGAGCCATGGCCCTGTGGGGTGGGATGTATGGCTGTGCCACAGCAGGAGAGGGGCCTGCCATTTCCGGGAGCTTATCCTAGAGTAAGCATATCTGTTGTCTCCTTATAAAGAAGCAAGATGAGATGCTGTCTGCCCTTCTCTCCTGAGTGAGAGGTAACTCGTAGTTTCCAAATCTCCATTTAAAATTCATTTCCCATGTCCAACCAGGCTCCCCTCAGACACATCCATGGCTGCCTGCAATGCACAGTGATAGGCTCAGTCACATGCAGCTCTAGCCAAAGAGTATCCTGGATCATATGCTTTTATTTTGTGGGATTGTTTTGTGAACTATATCTTGATGTCTTCTAAAGACATCTCAGGTCTTCAAAGACCTCCAACCAAGAGGTGAGGCTCAGATCTCCCAGGAAAATCTCTGGTGCTCTGGTCTCAGATCTGCACAGGTGTAGGGGATGTCATCTTTCCTTCTCTGACTAAAAATAATGACATCAAACTGCTCATTCTTTAAGAAAAACAAAAACAAATAAAAAAGAAGAAAAAAAAGACAAGAGCACCTACCAGTTTAAAAAATGGTCTCTGATGATGTTTGAATGGAAGTTAGGGTTTTTACTACATGCTAGGAGGATACGGCGTACCCTGCTACATGCTCTCATTAATAAACTAGTCTATGACAGAAGTGGGATCCCCCTACATGTCTTTGTCAATGTTGTGCAATAATTTCCACTCTAACCCACTTTTCTTGGTCACCCACCTGGGTAAAAATTTCCATGCCTGACGTCTGCATGAAGCTACAAGTTTTTGGAATTATGAGGTAAAATTGTCTTCTGAGAATAAGAGAAGAGGAAAACACAATTCTCTGTGTAAAAAAAAAAAAACTGAACAAACCTCACCCCAAAACAGAAAAAAAAAAATTCACTGCTTTTTCACAGTTCTAGGGATGGTGTAAAAAAATCATTATAAGAAGAGTCTTGTAAAAGAGCAGAATATTGCCTATGCTCAAAGGCTGCTGGGTTGGACTTAACAGCACCATGCATCTGCATGCTTTAATAAACAGGTGAAATGTGGATTTATATGCCTTTGAACATATATAGTGTACCAAGTACATACTTTTGACACTATGTATCCATTTCTGTACATGTTTGTACATACATATAATAAGAAATGTGCATGATTTTGTGCAAGTGTGCACTGTTCTCCATACAGATACTGTAGATGTAAGTTTTCAAGGTGCCTACTTAGGATCAGGTTTTTGAGGGGAGGTGATACTGTGCCTGGCAAAGGCACAGCTGAGATGTCTGTCATGCACCAGCTGAGTTCCTGTCTAGACTGCTTAAGGTAGGTACTGGTTCAGGAAGTACTGTCAGGGTCACTGACTATGGGCTCATTGAATTTTATCATTTTTCCTCCACTTATTTTGAAAATTTTAGGACTGTGATTTCTTAAAGACTGCAAACACCTACGGGAGGAAGGCCTTGTTGTGTTGGCAGAGATGATAAATGTAGCTTCCCCAGCTGCTCATCTCCTCAGATGCCAAGGCCCCACCTTAATCACAGACAAGCCAAGCTCTGGCAAATATCTAGCAGGCAAGATCTTTTCTTTCTTTTCTCAGAGGAAGGAATTTTTGTACAAGCTGGTGAATCTTTGGCAAGCTTCAGAAAGTGAAATAATTCCTTTTAAACTATTGTTTTTCCATTTTAATTTCCTAAGAAATTCTGTAAAAGGATTTTGCTAGCAGAAACTTGACCATGGTTAAAAAGTGAGAAAACATTTTACGTTGTCAGTGCATCTAATCACTTGGAAAAGAAATTGCTCAAGACAGCATGCCAGCAGGAAATGTCTGCCATAGCCACTGCTGCTTCCTCTTGCTTCCTTGCTGTCACCTCCAGGTAAGCCATGACCTGGAGAGATGTTGACTTCAGTGACGTGCAGTCCTTTCAGAGTCATCATATCCACCGTGCTTCTGGTGTTATTGACTGGCTCTTTGCATTCTGGGGCATTCTTATGAGCACAGTTCTTCTTAAAAACAACTAATTTGAAGTTAGGACTGATGTCATTACTGACATTATGCTCTTTCCGTTTTACATCACGTATCTCTGGTTGTAACTAAAAATGGCACAGTTTTACATTTAATTTCAGAAATAATACTGAGTCACATAATTCCCTCCTTCTATTTTCAGTTTCTAAGCTTCTCTTCTGCAAAGATGAAAAGTATGTCTTTGACAAAGCTGTCTCAAAAAAAGACAGACAGAAGTTGTTTTCAAGATTATCTGAAGCACCAGTGGTAGGTCTTATTCTAGCCATACTAAAATAATTCTTTCTTTGGCTTTAGTATCTTTAATTTAAATAATAAAGAATAAGAGAAAATGCCATCTGAGCAGAAGTTCTTTGCACTATCCCATCAGACCAAGGGTGGTTAGGAGCCCACGAGTTTTCTCCAGTTTCAGGAGGAAGAAACGATCCGTTGTCTTGACTGTGTCCCTAGCAGGGTGTCAGTCAAGGTTCTGACCAGCATAATTCCAACAACATCATGTGATAGGAGCTTCCTCTCTTCGGAGAGGGCACTTCAATCCAGAATGAAAAGAATGTCATAAGAGAGTATATAAAATCAGCATTAGCTCTGTTTGTACAACAGTTGTGCACATACTATTCAAATTCTATTGACAGATCTGGCATCTTACAAGTATTTGTCACACACTCTTGACAGTTTTGTATTTTTGTTGTCTGAATCTACAACCTCATGACAAAATGAAACACAGAAAAGTCTTAAAATATTTAGCAAAACTTCAAACAAACAAATAAAAAGAGAAAACTTATAAAATTCCATTGTTCTAATTATCTGGTTCAAGTATTAGTAATATGAAAGTTTAGTGAATAAGCAAAGCTTCTGGACTTCATATGAGAAGGCTTTCCAAGATTAAAAAAAAATTATTTTTTGAAAAACTCAACCTTTTGGGTCTTCCTGGTTGTGCTTTGTGTGTTGCGTTTCAAGGTACACATGCTGTATGTTAGAAATAATGCTTTCTCATGAAGAGTAAACAGTTTTATAGAGATTAATTAAATTAATCTAATTCTAAATCACACAAGTTTCAATTAAAGTAATCAAATATGCCAAATTAAACATAAATTAATCACCTTGTTTAATTGGGATATCCACAACTCTTTCATTCTATCATTTTCAGACATTATAAGCAATTTGTATTTGTGAATAGGACTAAAGAGTTTCCTGACTGCTGGAATTGAGGTGGAATGGGCTGATAATAAAGTATCTATTAAAACATCATTGGAAAAAGCTCTATAGTTCATACATTGGCTCAGTTAATCTCTATAGATTTTTTTAATGATGTTGCTGGAAGGCTGGTGTTGGAGAGGGAGAAAGAAAGAATGCAACCTTCTTTTCTGTACTTCATGGATCCTTAACCCTTATTTAAAGACGACTTTGGATTTTAGACCACATAACTGCTCTTGTAATTATATCAAACAGTTAAAAAAAAAAGCTAGTTAATGATGTTCAACATAAGTAATCATGTTAAATAGTGAAATTTAATTTCTTAAAAACTTAAATCCTCATATCTTTTGGAATGTATTGTACTGTGGGATGTCTGAGTAAATTAAATTCTCCCCTGCACACTAAAACATCAATTTCCTTATGGTAATTATCTGCTAGATTGGATCTGTCAGTCGCAGGGAAGCATGCCTGACATTATACCCTTTTTACAAAAAATGATTACAAAAAATTAAGACGAATGAGTAAAATTAAGGCTGCGGCTGGTAAGCCTATATAAAGCTCTCATAGATCACTTTACATAAGCTACCATTGTACTGGATACTAAGCTTTTAATGACTAGTTGCATAATGAGGTGAAGGCCATTAAAGAACAGCAGGGGTAACTGATCACAGAGATAAGAGCTAAAAATGATTTTCAGCCAACTAGAAGCAATTTATTATACACAAAAACACAGGTCTAAATGAAATGTCTGGATAGACGAGGAACTTTTGAAAATTGACAGGATTTCCTTCCTAGGGAAGTTTTACAAATATGATGGGAGCCTGCCTCTGTCATATTAGATTCTTTTTCTCTGCTATTCTGTACTGCAGAATTGGGGTAGTGAGTTGGTTTTTTATTTTTAAAGACAGATGGACTGTAGCAATGCATTTCATTAGCCCACTTGAAAGGTAAATTAGAGTGAGAAGTAGCTGATATAAAGGAAATCCGTAGCACTCTGCCAGCAAGTGTTATATGGAGGCAGGTTAGTTGTTGCAAGTCAACTGACACCCTGTCTATGCTGAAAAAACTCATCCACGTTACAGAACTGCCTCTAAGAAAAGTTTAGGGTTGTAAAGTACCATATTGCTCTCAGAGAAGTGCAAAAATCAGTGTGTAAGTAAATTCTCTTATAATGAGTAGTCACTTGGGGCCAAAACAGAAAAAGAGCCCAAGTGCCTTGAAGGTAGTACAAGATCAAATTTTGAGGTAACCTTCTCTCATAAGGAAATCCACATCCCTAATTTAAGCAAAAGCAGTGTGGGGAATGGTGCTAAGTAGAGGCAGGAATGGCAGGTGCAGGTGAAAACCTGAAGCTGGGCTGTCTGAAGCACTTGATGTGTAGCCACTTTAACCCAGACAGTTAAGATACACACATACATATCTATACATAAATACACACGCAGAGACACATATACATTAGGAGATTTACTGTGTCTGTATAAAACCCTATTATTTTTACTAGGAGTATAGCCTTTACAAAAAAAAAAAAAAAAAAATCTACAAGCTGTCTGTCTAATAAAAAAGAATCTGGGAAACTACTTTCGTTTCTCACATCTCCTTTATGTGGTATTGAAGTTCATTAGTCTGCTGGCTTAAAGGATTCAAGTAGGCTGGATAAACCATACGATGCCTGGAGATGGGGGAGGTGACTACTGACAAACAGGCATCCAGAGAAGGGCTGCAGAGATGGTTCTGGGTCTGGATCACATCACCTTGGGTATTGGGTTACTTTCTCCTGAAGGAAAGGAGTCAGATGGGAGGGTGTAGTTACAGATTAGACAACACCGGAAGTTTCTGTGAGGTTCAACACCAAGTGATAGGAGGCAATGGTCACAAACAGTAACAAATGCAGTACAAGGGGAATAAGCTCAAAAGGAAAGTTGGGAAGCATTGGAACATGTTGCCCAGAGAGGTTGTAGAGCCTCCATTCTTGGAGAAGTTTCACAAGCCAGCTGGGCAAGGCCCTGAGCAAAATGCTTTGTCTTTAACATTGATCTCATTAGGATTGAATTTGGAGTTTATACAAATGAACTCCAGAGCTCCTCTCCAAACTAAATTTTATGATGCCATGATTCTTTTCTGAGGCTTATGGCCATCTTTTTCCCATCACAATTGTGAGTTCTATCCATATTTCTTTTTCCCAAGGACATATCCTAATTCTCAGGGGACAGGCTGCTTGGGGAAACAGGTTTTTAATTGCTGCTCATTTCTGGAACTTCATCTGGCTTGTGTATGGACATTATCAGGTAACTATGAAAGCTCTGAAGAAAATTTCTGCAATTTTGTCTATATGTGCTAACTAGACACCACTGGAGACTGTTCCTGCCTATACACCAGAACTAGCTATACTATTAGATTTTTAGCCTGGTGTTCTGCATATTTTTGCTCCGTGCTGAACAGCATTCTTCTTCACACAACCAAGAACATCTCAGAGATAAATTCCAAAATATGCAGAAACTATCAATTCCTCTTATCTGTGCCACTCTTATTTTGGAGTCTTGTCAACAGCATGAATATTGGTTATTCCTTGTTCCAGCTGCCATCAAATGGCTATGGAGGTATTTTAATTCACCAGTATGGTCACAGACTCAGCGTTTAGGCAACTTTCAGGCCAAAGGGGCAGCCTCAGGATGTACTGACAGTTGTGCAGCTTGATGTATATTGTGGGGAGGAGAATTAATCTCATTTTTTTATTTGAATAATCAAATCTCATCCGATTTCTGGTTTAGGCATATATTGCCTTCCATGCACTGAATTTTTAGCCATTGGAAAGCTGCAACCTAATTTACATAGCACTGAAGCCATGGGACGCTGTCATTAAAGCTTTTCTTTTTAATCACTTGCATTTGTGTTGTGGCTTGCCTTCTGCAAAATCTTCAGTAATTTCAATCATTTCTCCTTTATTCTTTAATTATTTTAAATGTAAATTAATTTGATCTAAAGCCTGCTGGCTGTGTCATTATTTGAGATGTGTACATACTAGCATAGTTACTCTTTCAAACTGATAGTGGCTAATAAAATTATATGCTTTTCTTCACTGATATCTGATCTGTTAATTAACTGGAAAATATTTTGATTGGGGTGACTGCTTACCCAAATTATTTAATTGTTCCATGCAAGGCTGTCAGAAAAAAAAAATGTAAATGAGCCTAGGAAGTTCTATGAGATTTCACAGTAATAGCTCTTCAGGTTAGGGCTAGAATTAGACAGAGAAATAGCAAGGGCAACTTGGAGCCAGTAGGAAAACAAACTAGCTCACAGTTTATTTTCAACAATAGTAGGAGCACTTAGGTTTTGTTTATCCCTTTTCCTACTTGATTTTCTTTATTTTTACAAAGCAAGGCTCTCTTATCCCATACTAAAGGAACGTGTGTGTAGCAGAGGAAAGTTAAGAGAACTGAGAGCATGATGTAGGTAAATTGGAAATTAGGTCTGTACCTGGTTAAGTGGAAGGGACTTCTTTCAGATCTTGGGTAGGCTTTTTATTCTGAATTGACTGGCTGTCACTGGTGAACTGAACATGACAGAAAGCTGTAATGAGTTTTTTTCGTCTGCGAGCTTTACCTTTATTTCATGCAGAATACTCTGGACATTCTCTTTTTTTCAAAAATATAAAGGTTCTGTAAGAAACTTGGTTCAGTTTTTGAGAAAGTCTAATAATATATATTTTTTTAATCTAAAAGAAGTGGACCCACTGAATACTCAAGAAAGCTCCTTGTTGAAAGAAATTCATGGATTTAATAAATGCATTCCTACTTTATTGAATAACTGCAATATTTGAATGTTAGATTTCATACTAGCAACAAAACAGGTAACTAGCTTAGGTGATGTAGAACAAGTGTTCTATGGGGTTTTTAGAGGTCATAAATGTCAATGAGAAGGTTTACACTATAGGATTCAGCAAGGTGTAAGCTGTTCTAAAACCGAGAGCCAGCAATGAGCTGAGAGACATTCATCATTTATTCCAATTCTGAGAACGTTGGAGCTCATGGCAAAATCCTAAGATAATAAGTGTATGTGTAATTTACATATACAGATGTATTTCATACAGGATGACAAGGAACCCTACAATGCCTTTTACCTAAGATGAAACCTGATTATTGTCTTTTTAATGGCTGCAAATTGTCTATATATAAGACAGATAACTGCCAGAGGCTTGCAGTATAAGCAGGAGCATCTCTTGTGACACTCCAGTGTGACCAGCTGCTGAATTAGTGATGCTTCGCAGTTGCCCTTGCAGGCAAACAAAACTACCAGTCAGTGGAATGTGGATCCCTAAAGGCCTTTGACTTCTAGGGCCTGTATGTGATAAACTTACTAGATATGCTCATTTCTAGACCAAGTAATGAGCACAGAGCAGCTGCAATGGTTTTGTCTGGTTCCATAAGCAACTAAACCTAGGCTTGCTTCCTATTTCTCTGAGAAGCCCCAAATGAAAGTCACATTCAGTAAATGAGGGGTGGTTTGGGCACTTATTTCCCTTGTCAGCCTTTAGAGACGATTTTCTAAGGATGCTCCCAGGGCCAGTGTTTTTCAGAGAAGGTATGAAGCACAGACCTACTGCCATTAAATGTCATACACTGGTATTTGCATGAGAAGGGGTGTCCTCAGTCCTTGCTGCAAAGCCAGACATTACGTGTTCTAAGTGCAAATGGACATGCAGGAGGTGATAAGCAGCCACCCTGCCTCAGCACTCAGGTCAGAGTTTCGGGAGCAATCTCCTCTGAAATGGCTTGATACTTACTTTGCAGGGCTGCTTTGTATTCCTGCACACTGGGGAAAACATAGTGTCGTGTTCTAAACTGTAAGTCAGGCCTCTTGAGTCCCACATTGCTGGGATGGCAGAAAAGACTGCAAGAGCTAAGAGATGCTGAGACCTGAAACAAGGAGATTTTAGCCACCAATGAAGGGGAATATCCCAATTATACATTTTTTTCTCCCCTGCTTTGCCAGACTTTGCCAAGTAAACCGTAGTTAGTCTCTCAGTTTCTGAAAGCAACACAAATTCTCTACTTTTTTCTGGTTTTAATTGCATTTTATCAAATAAAAGAAGCTTCCATCTGCAGTAAAACAAACTAAAGTTTCCAGTTATTAAATGCTTTTGGTTTCTGACTTCTCTATAAGTACCTTATTTTCTCCAGTCATTTTCAAGATTTCAAGCTAGGATCACCACTGCCTCTCATATAATTTTCCTACCATGAAGTTGTTTATGTGTATTGTTTACCCAACAGACATTTCTCTTTCACTTGGTATATTCATTACTAAATAATTCTGCGAGAAGATACAGGCCACTGATTTTTTGCAATTTGCATCCCCATACTCTAAGCTATGTTGAAAGCAAAGCTTTTTGGTCCTCTTGCTTTGGAAGTACATTAATATTTCTATGACCTTTACTAGATGGCAGATGAGAAGCATTAGGAATGAAATAACAAACAAACCAAAGGAAACCAATTTTTTAAAATGTGTATTTCTGAAAGGAGCAAGAGGAAAAAGAATCTAGTCTGAAAAATATGAACTTTACTTGGGTTATGATAATTGCTCTATTGTACCTATTTTCCCATATCAAAATGCTTCTTTATGATCAATCCACTCAGCATAATGCATAAATATATTTGAAAGGGTTTAGTTGCTATGCATACAAATATGTATAGATACTATTTAGAGATATTTAGAAAGAAATAGAATAGTTTAAGACATGATTATTTACTGTGCACATCAAAGTGATCATATTAAAAGCATGGTCACTATACGAACAACTACTTTACACAAAACGACTTCAACTCATTTAACTTCCAAAGCCTGCTGGTTCTAAAGAGAAAATCTGTGAAACAAGATGCAAATGTAATGACTTGTGCATAGTGTAAATCCTCTACTTTAGAAGACTATACTTTCGGAAGGCTACAGATGACTGTAGGAGGAAAACCAGCTAAATTCTACCCAGGAAACCATTTCCCTCACAGCAGCATTGTTTTTCAGTGGTTTTACTAGACACCGGAAGCCAACTCTGTTCCTGTTCATCTAGCTGTCGATTTTTGGATCTGTTCTCAAAGGAACGGTTCCAAAAATCATTTCTAGTGACTTGAAATTTGACTGCTTTATGAACCCTGCACACAGTTTAGCACCACCTATGATTCAGCAAGGCATTTAACAGGTGGAAGGCAAAAGTTGCCCCAGGAGCTAAATATTTGTTCACTGGTTTCCACTTGAGGGAAAAGAGATTATTTAATAAAAAATTGTCTTTCATAAACTTTCTAACATATACTTTATATCATGTGCTACAGCATCAAATGAAAGGATATTTAGGGCAGGGGAGGATGTGTGGGTTAATTCTCATTAGGAAAGTGTGGAAGAGTCGTAAAATTATCAAACAGCAATAACCAGATCATCATACCATGAATCTCATGAGTCTAGAAGGGTTCAGATTAAATAAAGTGGCACTAGTTACAAGATGGACATGACGGCAAGAATCCCATTCTATCTTTACTATCAAGAGAAATGCTATTGCATCCAGTAAAATTGGGCTAGACCTTATATTGAGTGTGTCACATACTTATTTTGTAATTACTTTTCTTAGTTCTTCTACATGAAATTTTTCTCTCCTTGAGATTTCAGGGAATACTGTCTTTAAATTTTAGGAAAAAAATAGATTTTTTTTTTAGTTATGAGAACTTCTTAATGGGAAAGAAATGTTTGAAAACATGATTATTGTTGTTTTAGTTATTTTGTTTTATTTTCAGTGAAATGAAGGATTTCTTTATAGTTTGGATACAAGCATTTCCCTTGAAGTTGGTCTTTAAGACCTAGAGATTTTTATTCTTTACTGAAATGTTCAGAGAAACTGAGAGTAACTATAAAGCAAGTTTAAAAATACTTTTTCTCCTCATTGTTTAGTTTTGGGGGTATTTTCTTAATAAATGTCCTCAGCTTGATCAATTGGTATGAAGAAGTGCAAGGCATCCTTTTTCTTCACAAGCTGGATTTCTCTAGAGGATTTCTGAGACACAACTTCCCCTCATTAGAGCCAGAGGTTCTGGCTTTTAGTCAATCCATAAAGTCAGAAGAAACTATGCTGAGTTATCCAATTGACAACCCACCCATTTTAAATATAGCTCCTGTATTCGTAGGTTATTGTGCATTAATTAGGCCATGTGTAAAATGTTTTTATACATAAAGTAACCAGTCTGAACTTACTTGAGCAACGGCATCTGTCTTTGCAATGTTCTCAGCCCAGCAGTGTTGGTTTAAAATGTAATCTGTTTTCATCAGCTAGTTTGAATGGAACCTAAGTTTCTGTTTAACATACAACAGTGATACTGCACTGCATTGCACAAAGAGAGTTCCTATATTTGTACCTGATGCCACATCACTCTTTGCACTACACAAATGGGGCTCTGAAAGATTTAATTGGAATCTTTCTCAAGCATAGAACAACACAGACTTTGTAACCAATAACAAACCTGCAAATATTTTTACATGGTACAGAATAATTTGATATGACATGATAAGCCAAATTTGCAAAAGTGGCTATGTTTTCATCTAAAATATTTGCTGGCTTATATACACATGTAGCTCCAAATGGAGAAGAACAAAAGGCAAAAGCAGGTTTCAACCTTCCTCCACCACAACATATGCTTTAATTTTGCACATGTACATGCTAGGTATAAATTTAATGCATAAACAGAAAGTGATTTGATGAAAGCATCACTTTCAAAAATCTAGGAGTGGTGATTTATGTGTGAGAAATATACAGAAAGCTAGAAGAGTAGAAGTTTCTGTGTAAGGCAGAACTGGTGTCTTTCTGCCCCACTTCAGGATAAGCAACTTTCTACAGTCATATTAGGGGAAATGGTAACCCTTATGTCTTGCTTAGCTGTCATCTCACATTCCCCAGGGGCCTGTATATCCATTCTGACTGAGATTTACACAACAGCTTAGATCCCATTTTTATTGCTTAGTATCTAATCTCTTTGTTAAGGGATGTTAGTTCTTTCTGAGGATTTTGTGTCTTTTGGCTCTGTGGTTTGTTCTCCCTACCTTTCAGTATTTCCAATAAGTCTTCAGTCTACTCTTGAAAGGGTCTTTTACCGTTGGTGCACTTTGTAATTCTTCACCAAAAGCCCTTAAATGGGTGTGAAAAAGCTTCTTCTTACAAACGTTTTGACACATGTTCATACCTTAAAAGCCCAGAGAAGCCTGTGCTGGAGAAAAGCAGGCATTAGAGGTAACAGAGAAGGAACACAGATTATTCAGATAATGCCACAAACCTCAGGACAGAAAATTCTGAGGAATCTGCAAGGCTGTCTGAATTAGAATAGCTATTTACACTACTTTGGCCCCTAGAGCACAGTAGAACTTCCTGACTGACAAATTTGCATTTGATCTTCTCTTTCTCTGGCATGCTCCTTCCTCATGTTGTCTCCTCCAGCATCAGAAAATAAACAGTACCAAGAGAAATGCTCAGGTAGAGGTCCTCCATCTTCCATGTTTAGATTTTCCCTATTCAGATTAAGAATAAAAGAATTTAGGCATGGATGTAAGGCGCACATTCTTAATTAGCCTCCAAACCAGGGAACATTATTTGGCTCCTTTTATTCACTATACACACAAAGCTAGTACAGGTAAAGGTTAAAATCTCATCTGTGACATTAAACCATCTTTTCAAGGCACACTCAGAATAGCTTGAGAAGAGCTGCTGCCCTGTAATGATTTCATAGTTAATAATACATTCACATATGTGTGTCCACATTTTTTTTTGTGTGTGTGCACAAAATGCACACACACAATGTATGCAACAGCTACAGCATAATTTTCAACCTTACTTAACAAGGCAATCTAGTGCAGACAAGTTTCAAGACTTTGAATTATGTCTCTTCTTGTCCTTAATATGGTTTTAACTGTCAACGTTAGTAAGTCGTAAATATGAGAATTATGCAGTAAGGACTACCACTAACATCCACTTCTGTATTATTTTATTTTTGTTCTGTATTTAAAGCATCTGCACATCTTCATACATTTCCTTCCTCCTCACTGTCAGACACTGAGGCTCTCAGTTACCCAGGAAAAAAGGACTGGCATTCTCTAAATTGTAATAGTTTTTTGTTCTGCTTTGAAAGAAATCTGAGGACAAACTCGAGTTGAGAAAAAAGTCCTAGATGTTTCTACTGGGTCAACTTCCATGTTTTGCTATGTATCTGCAGTCACAAAAAGAAAGAGAAAAAAGGACTTTTAAAACATGCTCTCATATTCTTAAACATCCTTTTTCCCTCTCACTGCTTTCTTCACAAACACTTATGCCCATTGGCTGAAGACAATGTTAATAATTTGCAATGTTCCATAGTATTAGAATAAGCCCCCTTAAGATCAGTGATGGTAAATCCTCCTAAAGAGCTTCTCCAGCCTTTCTTGAACACACACACACACAAACAGACACACACACTTACACACACAGCTGTTGCACAACTAACCTACACGGTACATGTGCAGACCTGCCATGACCATGCCAAAGACTTTCAAGCGCATAAGACCCTGTGGTGCCTGGAGTTCATGCTGGAGATCTGGCTTTCAAACCTCCTGAAAGTACTTTGCTGGCTCTGTCACCTCTGCTTTAGAGGCTCAGTTCTCATGGCTGACACAGAACTGACCACAGACATTTATGTTCTCTCATTCTCTACATAAAAAACATTTTTCGATATAGAGATAACTTTTGAAATCTTCAAAGCAATGCTGAAAGTTGCTTCTCAATTCTCTCAATAAATGAAGTTATTCTTTCAATAATCAAAGAAAGTCTAGCATTATCTTAGATAAACTATGGTGAAACCAATGGGTTTCCATGCAACCTGAGATGCAATTGGATTTGCATTTCCCAGGTAGCAATGGACACAAGACAAAAGAACACATAAAATATTCCTTCCTATGCAAAAGCTAAACCAATCTGCCAGAATTTAATTGTACTAGGGGATTTTAAAACTTAATTTTCTGTCTTCATCTTGCAATTACCTAGACATAAAAATAGATTTAAAAGACATCAATAAAGCTTGACATATAAAAACACTAGTCACATTCAAAGATGAGAAAATCGTATTTCTACTGTTTCATTTCCTATACAATCCTGTTGACTTCAGAACGCTTGACACTGGTGTACAGGATTTTGCTGCACATCCTGTGGGAGCAGCATGCAATAGAAATACAGCACAGAAATGGTTGCATGCTGCCTGATCTATCTGATATTGCTGATACTTTTGACAGGAATATTTATTAGAGCAGGTTAGCAGTACACAAGACACTCCATTTGATACTTATAGTTGTCTTCAGGACACTGACCACATGTCGTAGACAGCAGTTATAAAACACCCACTACATGCAATCACTTGCTACTTTCTGAGAAATTATTACAATCATTGCTTGAGAATGAGCAAAGAGACAAAGAAAGGGGCCACCATTTAAAAAATTGTAAGGATGAGATCACGTCCTACATCAGAAGCACATGGAGGTAAATTATCTGATCCCAAATTACAGGAATAATCTCTCTTCTCTTCACCTCTCCATTATAGTCCAGCTTGACCTGTGACCCCGGAAATCAGCAGGAATTCTTATAATTTATTTTATAAAGGGAAGGAATCAAACATTAAGTGTGTCTCTTTTATGGGCATCAGTAACTAATGTTGAGGGCAGATTCTCAGCATCCATCATAGTTTTATATAGCAGCTTCATGAAGGACTAGAATATTCCATTTTAGCTCAGTGAACACTAACTTACTCCACAAGTAGGACCATTGACCCATTTCAATTTTGCAATCAGGGATAATATCTGTTCAGAGAAATGTATCATGCAGCTCAGGCAAGGGGTGGAAAAACCTGCTCTGCAATCTCTGGCTATGATTATGCATGCTAGCACAACCTTCTTCAAAAAGGTCAAAAGATTCTGTCCCCATTCTGGGAAGTATCCATTGGCACAGAATGAGAACCCTGTTCTTGCTATACACTAGAAGTGAAGAAAATTTCTCCACTGGGAACTATACCCACAGTAACATCTGTGTAAAGTAACAGGAAGTAACGATGTGTTTTCTTCAGATCACAGTGGTGCCTGTCATATTTTCTCTTGAATTCTGGTATCTGAATGAAGTCTCTCGATGATCTTTGCTAAGATGCATTTGCCTTTTTTATTTGTCTATGACATTTACAAGCAATTTGGAGTTGCATGAGACTGCTTTGAGTTCAGCTTTATAATTTTATGGAGACTCAGGACTTGGTTGCCTCTTTCCATTCCCTGTCAACAGGAGCCCATAACTACAGGTTATGACTGCTTATTTTCCAAGTATAATCACAAGAGAAAGAGAGCAGAGGTGACTGGATGGAGGACAGCAGAAAATAAGTCAGGGCGTTCATTGAAATGGTGAAACTCTTGACAAGGTGAACTCTTTAAAAGTCATGCAGCTCTGTAAATCTCCTCGAGCCTTTTCTGGATACTTTTCCCTGACAGTGTTGAAAAAAAGTATGATGTGTTGTGAACAGAACCCTAAAGCCAATTAAAAGTTTAATTAGAAGATAAATTTCTCAGGAAAACATGGAAACTTGGAAAAGTGTCACCATATCCTAGATCACTATAGATAACAAGAGAGCAAAATCTAAAGCACAAAATCATAAAGGAGCCCAACCAAACAAATAGTTACTAAGCTGTTAGGGAGAAAGGCTAAGTTAGTTCTTCGCCAGCATCAGAAGCTCTTCATGCTAACAAAAGGAAAAGGATTTTTCAATGATTTTGAAGTGTTCAGATCTTTTCAAACCAACAAGTTAGACATCTAAATACTCATATTGATTCACAGTTTTAAGCAGCTTTGTATGGAAGAGCAAGACAGAATAAAAATTACTAATTCACCTCATGAGGCAGCCACGATAGTGATGGGGAGCTGTGATGATTTCACAGTCACAGAGTCCCGGGTTACATCAGTGTGGTGGCATGGCATGACTTTGCTTCTCACTGCCTTTTGAGTGAACTCATCCATTTTTACCAACCATTTTTTTCATAACAAGTACCTGTTTCATAGGTCTGCCAAGACCAGTTGAGAAACTCCACACAGTTTTCTTTTGAGAATTGATAATTTTGACATTCATGGGCCTCTTTGACAAAACAAAGACATTTGTTATTTAAAAAAAACCCAACCAAACAAAAAGCACCTTTCCAACACATGATGTACAATGTTCCAGCAAAACATCAAAAGGACTTCAGGTTAGTATGACAATAATGTGGTAGGATCCAACCCCAATTTTTCTGTATTTTTCATGCCAATAGAATATCATGTGTAACATTTAATTGTTCTTTAACTAAATAAATGCAATTACAATTTTCCCTGTAATTTTTCTGAACGAGCTGAGAAATATACCTCATACCTATCCATGCATTCCTGCAATTACTGATGGGGTTGTTGATTGAAGATTAGAATTTGCCGGGTGAGTTGCTGACCAATGAACCTTGCCAGTGTATCCAGGAATATTTGGTGTGTTAAAGGAAACAGTTAAAAGGGGGATGGGGGTGGAGAAAGGGTAAATTAAATGACTATATGCTTGAAATATGACTTATAGGTAAGTTCTAGAATGGATAGGGTTTATCAAAGATGGGGGGGGTAAAATCTCTTAATATTAAAACAAATGCTTAGAATGTATAAACTGTCATAGCTTCTTTAAGGTTAGGAAAACAATTTTATGATGATATAGCTGATGATCTGGACCAAAATCTCTGGTTAGACATTGTAAAGGTGAGCTTTTCAGAGATTTTTTTTTTTCTTCTAGTCTGTTTAGGTTTAGTATCTGTATGATATTCATGATTAGAAACAATATTTAATCATAAGGAAGAAATGAAGTCACAGAGTTTGCACAGAGGACAAAACACCAAGGAAATATTCTTTTAAAATGTGATACAGATTTAGCTCATATTTAGTTTCTAGCTTCAAATATGGAATTTACATAACAGACTTTAAGCCAACAGGTGTGATTTCTAACGGGCTAAAACATAAATGATTTCCCAAATTATTCTAAGGTTCTCTAAATTTCCCTTAGAATTTATTAAGATGTAATATTAACAACACTGCTTAGACACCAACTTAAATTCTAGTGTGAGTGCACCAGTGAAGTGAGACAGTATGCACCACATGTTGGAAAACCAAAGGCTTTTGTTGATTCTGATGCTATTTTAATGGGAAAATGAAAAGCAGAGCTCCTTAAAGACATGGAATATAAAAACCTCTACTTATCTGAAGCAGCACAGAGAAAATTTTGATAGCAGTTGTTGCAAGGTGAAGCAGAGATGGACAAAATTAAAGAAAAAATAGGTACTAATATGAATTCATATAAATACTCCATGGGTGTTAGAAATACAACAGTATAAACCCCCAATATATTACCTTTTTTGCAACTCAAAGTTTGTCAGAGAATATTGTCAATATTGTTCTGTATTGAAATCTCAAAGTAGGACACTGTTGAATTATACAATTATACATAGGACACACATGAATTATGCATATACATCCAGACTGCCCATACATATGGAGGTAAAGACTCACAATAATCTGTTTCGTCTGCTGAATCAACTAAATATTTGGGATTGTACACCTTGCCTCTGTTAGTCTTTTGTGGGTCTTCACACCATATAACTGATAGCAGTGCCTCTTTTCAAATAATTTCTGAGGTATTCTTCGTTTCCCCTGTACTCTGTGTAAAAATAAACAGTTTCTTTAATTATGAAGTGCACAGAGTTACCAGTATCATGCAGCTGATAAGCTCCTTTTCCACAGCTAAGTTCAGCCCAGGGTGCAAAAATGAACACATGTGAGAGATACAGTTTGTCAGACTTTGTATATCTCTGACTTTTGTAGTGAGAAATTGGCTCTGAAATTCCTCACTAGAACAGCAGAAGTAGTGACAAAATGCTGTATGTACCTACCAGAGTTATAACACAGGACTCTGAGTCAACTGTATTTGGCATAGAAGCATTGCTGGTGTATGTTGTAGTCCTTGCACCCCTAGTTAGCAGAAGGACCATCTAATTCTCTGTTGGTTTGGAGTAACCTTGCACTAACCCATACCTTCATACACAGCTACATTCCCTGGGCCATGCTGCAGTCTGTGACTTTCCAGAGAAGATAGCTTTGTAGAAGTTTGAATACAGAGGTTTTGTAGCACTTGGGAAGCTGTTCCCTATAGGAAAACCCTAAGCAGTTGGTTTGGCAAGGAGCAAATTTGCTCTCTGCCTTGACAGCAGCTGTGCAGGGGCAACAAGTGGCTTGAAAATATTTTACAGTAGTAGAACACATTTTCAGAATTGGCCAAAATGGGTTGCATTCAAATTTATTTTTTCATGTCAAAGTAGACAACTGTTAGATTACATGGACATTAGGTGACTCTGTAGAAAATTCTCTCTGTATATCAGGATCCCATCAAGGACCCAATGGTTGTGACTGTAAGCACGTGAATTCATCAAAAACTGAAAATATATGTATTCCCCTGATTTGAAGGGATCAGTCAAACTGTGAACCCAGTTTTATTACCTTGGTGATGGGCTACATACCTAGATACAGCTGTCACATGTCATGAAATTCCAGTGATTTCCTTGGAAGTGTACGGCCGTCACAAAGAAAAGTAGATGACAACAAGAAGTCCTATATTAGCTTGCAGAATTTTATAAGCCTATTTGATGTTAAATCACATAATAACTATACAACTGGGAGGCATCTGATTGATAAAATCTTCCCACTTTTAAAACTTGAAAAAGTAGAAGAAAAGACAAAAGCATCATAAATTGGCAAATGTGACCCAAAAGTCAGTCTGAGAAATGACCCAAGATGAAGGCTTGTTCTAGACTGTCAGAAACAATTGGCAGATGTTGGTACATTCATAATATGTGGGATGAATGAGGATCTGTAGAAGAAGAGAGCTGAACAGAGAGAAGGTAAAGGTACCAGGAAAGTAAGCAAGGTTACACTACAGTAAAGCAGCTGCTCTCCTGGGAACCTGCAAAGAAGATGCAAAACTGTGCTGCGGTTATGTAGGTGATAAAGCAGAAGAAACTGAGGTTAAGAAAGTACCTCTTTGTGTTTTTGTTTTTTTGGATCATGCTGTCTAGCTCCTGTGTGCTTTCTCTGATGAGCTGCTAACCCATGTTATTGCTGCTCAAGAAAACAACTAAGTGCCAGCCTACCACTGGGCAGCACACAAAACTCTGTGGTTATGCTGCCGTCATCAAGCTTTCTTTCTGTAACCATGACATCTTTATGGTTCATACACTTCCTTGTTATCATCCTAGCAGCTCTTAGTACCAGCAGTAACAAATACATAGTGTTGACAGTTGAATCTGTGCAGGCTTTAAGATTTTTCAAGTGAATTGTAGTGATTCAGAGTGCCTCTGCATTGGTGTGTCTCTGCTTTTGATGTCCACAGAATCATAGAATCACTAAGATTGGAAAGCACTTCTGAGATCATCAAGTTCACTGTTAACAGAGGACTGCCAAGTCCACCACTAAACCATGTCCCAAGTGCCACATCTGCATGTCTTTCAAATATCCTTGGGGATGGTGACTCCACCACTTCCCTGGGCAGCCATTTTATCTTGTCCTATTGCTTGTGACCTGGGAGAAGACACTGACCCCCATCTGGCTTTTGGGTAGCTGTAGAGAGAGAGAAGGCTCCCCCTGAGCCTCCTTTTCTCCAGGTTAAACAACCCCAGCTCTCCCAGCTGCTCCTCATAAGACTTGGTGCTCCAGACCCTTTACCAGCTCTGTTGCTCTTCTCTGGAAATGTTCCAGCACCTCAATGTCCCCTAGTAGTGAGGGGCCCAGAACTGGACAGCAGATTCGAGATGAAGCCTCACCATCTTGGGATGTCTTTGTAGATTTTTATTTCCTGGCAGTGATCAGGAATATAATTTAATAATGTAGTAGGCCCTCCATACTGATATTTAGAGCTATTTGAGATGCCTTAAAGTATCTGAGATAATTCCCTATAACACAAGACTCACAGGGTATTGTTCAGAAGCAGCAGCTGGAAGTGACAGTCTAGAGTGCCTGCACAGTATTTATTGGATGCCCAGGTTTCCCACGTAAATTCCACATCACCTGTTTATATGGGAGTGAAATCTACATTTCCCCCAAATAATCTGTAATTTTTGAAAACCTTGGATCTAGCAATTCAGCTTGAGCAATGGAGGGATCCAAGTTCTTTGTGCAAAAATTCCATCTAGTGAGATGCCTGGTAGATTCTTTCCTTAACACTTACAAACAAAGGGTTCCTAACATGTTACTCTTTCTTACAGACACTCCTGTATAAATGCAGTAGAACTAAATCACCATATGAAGTCATTACAACTCTTTTCGTTATTGCTATTATAAAATAGGGCTCTCAGATCTCACTTATGTACATAAGGCTCACAGCTGTCTTCCACCTCAAATTTTCTTCCAGGAAGACTGACATGTAACACATCTGTGCCCTTCTACACCCTTTTTGCCTCTGTGATCCTATTTGACAAACAGAACAACCTGCGGTAAAAATGTCTCAGGCACGATCCTGTGTCAGGAAATTCATACACTCCCTCGTGTTGTGAAAGAATATACCTAAGATTACTTGTGAAGACAAACCAAAATGCTTTAATGCAGAGCAGAGAATAGGAGTGACAGCATTCCGGGTTTCATTTCACACTCATCTCCCTCAGCCATCAAGGCTGGATAGCAAATGGGTACTTAAAAATGGGTTTCAGGTTCCTGAAAAGATAAAACCATCAAAATGACAACTCCCTGAAATATCTTGAATGATGTTGAAGTGGAAAATTTTGTTTCTACATTTTCAAACAATTTTATTCTGTTTTCAAATTTTTCTGTCCCCCTTTGTGATATGGGGTAATATTTGTCAGATACAATAAAACCTTTCAAGCCAACAATAAAGTCTCATTTGGAAAATGCCAAAGTAGGATATTTCAACACACACTTCCCTCCACAGCCCACTGAATGAGTCAAACTGGAGAACCACTAAGCAGGCATATATGGTAGACAAGCTGTCAGTTTCTCAAGAAAGAATACTTTGCGAGAAAGCTCTACAGTAGCCCTTGGAAATGACTGTGCAAGGTGCAAGACAGCAGAGGGTCCTGTTCCCAGCTAATTGTGGCCTGTGAGGTATCTGATAACCTGAATTTCCAAGGCAGGCATGCACACAGTCAGTTGGCTACACTGAAGAAATAAGTGAAGTCACTACAGATACACTGATGTGATAGTAGCATTTTGCTCAATATGCTTGAGAAACCATGAATAAAGGGTAGTTTCAGAGAAAATCTTTGTGCAAGACCTGCAGGACTTAGGACTTTGTCTTCCTAGCAACTGCATATTTCCCATTTCAGTCAAATGCTTTTGATCAGATCCCGTTGTGTTCCTCACACACAAAACGCTGCTGGCATTGGACAGTTCCCTTCAGCTTTGTCAGTCTGTGCTTGTCAAAAGCCAACACTGTGACCTGTTTTACCAGTGTTCTGGCAATGCATTAGTTGATGTTTCAAAAGTGCTGCTATGTAACTAACACTTGGTGAGAATGCACATGCGTTGTGTAAGCACTGCCCTCTACTGTAGATTAAGAGCTGAGGAATGAGTAGAAAGTTTTGAAAAGCTGATGACTGTCACATTTTTTTTATTTAATTGAGGAGGCAGAGGCTTTTACTGTGGAAGAAGAAAACATAATCCCTGTCCTAACTGCTTTTGTCAAATGTCAAGAGGCAGATTCCAATAAGCACTGCAATGAATCAGGAAGTTGTTGTGTCATAACACAAAAGAGACACTAAAGAGAAATGCACAAGTCAGCTATAGGAAATAAACCTGGATTGATATGAACTGCTGCTGCATAAGCTGGAATGCACTAAATGTGCTACACTATTACTGCACTAAGTTCTGCCAGCTCACTAAAGGTGAATGCTGCAGAGGAAATCCCCATCACCAGCGTGGGAGGCTTTTTTCCATTGACCCTTCAAACACCTGCAGAATCTAAAATACTACATAGAGCATAACCTTGTTTCAGTAGCTGATTGGGGAAGAAGTCAAGAGAGGAAAAAAGCTGGCAGCTAGGGGTGAAGTAGAATTATACAAAATAAAAATACATATAAAGATTTTAATAAAAAAACCAAACAGTGGATGATTATGTTGGAAACACATATGATCCAATAGAAGTAGTTTCTCTACAGTTTTTGAAATTGTTGAGTTCAAAATGCACTTCTAAATAAGAAAGACAATATTTCAAAGTAGTTATTAATAACAAGAAACAATGATTTGGGTCATTACTTATTTTCACTTTTTAATAACATGGTACCTCTCAAAAATGCTCAGAGAATTTATCAGTCTGAGCCTTCCTGGAAGTCACTGTAGTTCTGCTGCAAAATTTCCTCTGAAAACACAATGTTTTTCCAGTATTTTGACTGTCCTCATCTTCCTTGGTACGTATGTGGGTTGGAGCAGCAGTTAGACACAGGAGATCAGATTGTGGTGTTTGTGGTCAGATTTTCGCAGGAGCTCAGCGATCAACGTGCACCCAGAATGTGAGCTCTTTCAGAATTCTGGTTTTCATGTGTGGTTGCTGAGCTATTTTTGAAAGCCTGGCTAGCTGCACAAAACACACTCATTTAGCGCTCAGTTGCTTACCTACCTAATACATGGGTAGCTATGGGACATAAAAAGCCAAATGCTGTATTCATCTTCCACAAATAAATGAATATCACAAAGAAATCATTAACAATCAAACCACTAAGAAACAAAGCAAAAATGACCAAGGAAAACAGATGCAATCAATTCAGAGCTTAAAGTCTTGTAAAACAAATCCCAGAGGTTTCAGTCATGCAAAATATGTGAACAAATTTTCAATCCTAACCCTGTTCAGGAAAACTTGTTTAGCAGATACCTTTAACTCACTGATTCCAATGGAATTTACATTTCATGGGTTTGAAAAAACAAGAATGAGAGTACAAGAGAGTTTACAGTTGGCAGATAAGTAGGGAAGGTAGGGAAAAATAAAGAAGAAAAAGAAAGTATGCACAAAATTTGGTACATTTCAAAATACCATGAAAGCCACTTGAGCTACTTGAGCCACTGGGTTACTGTTATCCAGTATACCTGAAAAAAAATAAAAATACAAAAACATCAATGCATTCAACTCAGAACCTCATTCATTAGTGGGCTAAAAGGATATATTTCAAGCCTACACCACATGTGTCCTGACAATGTAGTCCACTCAATGAAGCACTGAGCTGTACAATGAGACTATAAGTTTTATTAAAAAAAATTTATACGGTCTCTTGGTGAAAGAGGACTGCATCAGAGAGAGATTTTCAGAATGCTCTTCCACAATAGCTTCCCAATTTTTTGACTGTCACTTTAAAAAAAAACTAAACCCTTATTTCTCTGTTACACTTGGCAAAGAAATGGTAGAAGATTCCAGCTTTTAGGCACACTTTGCAATATATCTGGAGATGAAAGAGAGCAACAAGTTCATTCTAAAACAAATTCAGGAGTGCAGATACAAACCTGGGCTAGAACAGACCTCAAGAGACTATGCCATTTACGACTTTCTCCAAAGGCAGTTTTTAATGAAAGCCTGGAAGAGAATGAGAAGAACTGAATTATGATCCAGGATTTTTAGTCAAGTCCAAAGATGAAAAGTCTGACCCAAATAGCACATCCATAGATCTCTTTGGGCAGCTTTCATTGACCATTCTAGACTGCCATGAGATTACACACATTTATTAATAAGTTCACATTCATAAAGTTAGCACTTCTAGATGAATTGCAACATTTGTGACATTGTTTTTTGCATGTGCTGAAAGCTCCCACAGTTATTCAATATCTGGACCACAGAGAAAAGCTGTAAAACACATGATTATGATTCCTAAATTTTCATTTTTATTTCAGCCTAATTTTTAAGAACTATGACCATCACTTTGTCCTAATTAATATTATATGAAACCAAGATTGAGCACAACATTATTTTAAAAGCCTAAAGATGAGAGTTCAGTTAAAAAATAGCACATGCTTGCACTCAGGATATGTGAAGTTTCATTCCTGTGTTACAGATATCCAGTGGGAATTTGGTGAATGATCTTATCACGTTGCACCTGGATTTACATCTGTAAATAGTTGCAATGTAAAGACTTCAGAATATTATCTAGAGTTCTGGATATATCCACAGCAGCTCTTCACAATACTGATCTTGTATTAGGGGCTTTTAGGCTCAACTACAGCACAAGTCAAGACTTTTATCTTTTTTACTAATTCCTTAAGAAAAAAAAAAAAAGAAAAAAAAAAAAAGAAAAACAGAAGATGGTTTCCTGTTCTGCCAAAAGGAAGAGAGGGTGGGTGCAAGGCTAACATAAAAAACATGCCCAGGTTCACCACTCTTCCTGTTTGTCTCTGCAGCTACATGACAGATGACTCTTAGTTACTTTCAGCTTTGCTAATAATTTGAATGGCAACCACTTTCTTGCATGGTTTGGGGAAGAAGAGTGTCTCACTCTGGAGTAATGCCCAGGCACTGATGCTGTTGCCCAAGTGCTGCAAGCAGGAAGTGCTGCTGCTAGTCCGTGAGAGTGAAAGTGATTATTTACTAAAAGAGTTTTACAGTTTATACTTACAAATCATATTTAGGTTTCTCAATTCAAAGTGTATATCTGACTTTTCAAGGATTTTGGTCGAGTTTAACAGCCTTTACAGATCTTTCCAAAACTACTGGCAAACACATGAAATGAGAAAAACAAATTATAGGCAAAGTTTTATGCCTTCTGACCTTCTTCTTTCTTCTGCTCAAAATCATAGCAATCTTGATGTCTGACAGTCATAGACAGATAATAACTGTGAAAATTTTAATAAAATTTTCCAGATGGAATTGATTTTTTTACAACTGAGGGTTTTTTTAGCTTTGAAATGTCAGAATTTTCTGTATCTCAGAGATCTTGGTCTCCTTGTTACCAGGAATCAATGAAATCCATAGCCTCACTAAAAACCAGAAAAAATGAGATGCAGCATTTCAGAGAAGTCAATATAGAACCAGTTGCTCAAACTCACAAATCCTCCATGATGCCATGTGATGCAAATAGTCCCAGATAGGATGTCTTCCTGCAGCAGAGTGTACACATCTCTTTCTCTTCTTCAAAGCTCCACCATAACAGCAGTACAACCTAGCAGAACTAAGGGTTAACAACTCTATAACTTCACTGCAACTCAGACATCTCTGTTCAGCACTGTGTTGTATTCTGTATGTGCTGTGTTTTGAAAGCACATTCATTTCTCAATAACCATTTTATACTATTTTTGTTGCAATTCAAGCTGAAAAGTTAGATGCAGGCTCTGAGAAACCAGATGACTTGTGCAGAAAGCGAGATAAAATAATCAGAATGGTGCATTATGTCATAAAAAGCTTGGGATTAATAGGCTTGTTTGCAGTAATATGGGTCAAACGTGACCACCTTACAATGATTAGCTATGTTCACTTTAACTGTGAACCTGCTGCTGTGTGAAGAATGATGTGCTGTTCCCCACATAGGTAACAGCATATGATGCACTGCAAAA